>CABPRJ010002368.1:3825496-3922726 GCA_902439185.1 Cinara cedri
TAAAAAAAAAAAAAAAAAAAAAAAAAACCACCAACGAACGACGACAATTATCGTTTTCGTCCGTGTTCGGTACACGTGCACCAGGCAGTATAGACAGGTAGGTAGGCACATAAAATATCACGTGTATTATTAACTGTCGGTCAAAGTAGAGCTGGGTACTTATATTACCTTGACAGTGTATACATTTACTAGATAATGTTTCGAGACGGTTTCCATTTTCGCGGTCCAGCGATCATCCATACCCGGATCATCCGGGTGCGGCGTGAAATGTTTTTGTCCTACCGAGCAGTTTGGGTGAAATTGCGAAATCCCCATAACCGACCCAAGCGCGCAAAAGAATCCGGAACTGTAACTCAGACTATCCACTATAGATGTCCCTGTATTTCGAATTTTTCGTTAACATATCGTATAATAAAGTGACACGAATATCTAAAAAAAAAAAAAAAGTACCTATATAAAATTCTCACTCACGCAGTTTTAGATCGGATACTTTGTCTATATTCTATTCTATTTCACTCTTCACCTATTATCATACATTCGGAAGAATATATATTTTTTTAATATTGTCTTCCAAAAAGGAGTACATCTTTCATCTCCTAGTTCAGCCTAGTTCATCAGCATTAGGTCAATGACAGTGTCAATATATTATATCTTTTTAATTGTTTGGACGGATTTATTTCTGTTCTAAAATAGGTCGTGACTGGTTTGAATTTTCTTTAAATTTATTATGAAGATTGAAGACTCATAACGTCGAATGACCACATAACGTTTACATATTTAGTCTACGCTGCTTCTGAGCGATTGATTGTTTTGTTTTTCAATATTTAAAACACGTTCATGTAAATTCCAGGTTTACAAGCGCCGAGCCATGGGCGCCCACAAGAGGGAGAACTCCCCCCCTAGCTTTCCTGAAAGTTAACATAATTATACCCAAATTTAATATCCCAAAATCCCAAAATTCGCTATTGGTAACAAGGTGTATTGATTTTCATCAATACACCTTTATTGGAACCTAGTCAGTAGGTATACTTCGTGATTATAGAATTTCGTTAATTTATTACCATAATATACAATGATTTATGGTTTATGATTTGTAGTTGGTACCAACCACTATAGCCGATCATTTGCGGATATTTTTTGTGGACAGCTGACTTACGGTTATATAATGTGTGAAAATCGTTTATCCGGATTATGTATAATATGTTAAGTTCACATGGGAAAAAAAATCGAAGAACTTAATTTAGCCGAAAAAGTTGTTGATGAATTTGGGAAAAATAAAGTAAAATTGCAATTTGTGTTCAATTATAGTTACTATAATTAATGTTAAATTTTAATATTATATTATAATGTTTTTGTACGATTTTCGAAAATACAAATAATACATTAATAAAAGTGTTTGATTATTAATACAAATTAAGGCTGCCCCTCCCATGAATTTGCACCTCCGGGTGCCCTTGTCGCCGACAATATATAGAGTCAACATTTTAAATAAAATCTAACCAATAAACATTTAAACATTATTTATATAATTTATTATACTTTTTTTCACGTTAGTATGATTTAGGTATGCATATTAAAACGTTTTGAATATTTTCCATTTTTCGAATCTGTGTGGAAAAATGGATTGTCGTTCGAAAATTAAAAACTAATACTCATTTAAGTCCAATCGTCATTATACATTAGCCTCACAGTATTATAAAATATACAGTGATTTTTTTTTAAATTTGTATTGCAATTATAATTGCATCTTACAAAGACGTATTTTTGATTTGTAAATTTACTGCAAAAACGCATAGTATTATATTATAACGATACACGTGTAATCGTTGTTTTATTAGCTTCTGGAATATTATTTTGTGGTAAATTGCTAGTTAATCGGTGTGCACCTATAATAAGTACCTAGGTAATAAACTTGTTTGGTGTATATATTATAGTATACCTACCCACATCTGGTTACTTGGCTACCTATCACTTATTATATTAATCGAGTATGTGACCTTATGATGAATGAATATTTATAATAATATATAAATATAAATGTGTTTTTCACGAAGTGATTTCTTTTTCAGATTCCCGAATGAAGTGAGAAATGTATTGGTTATGACGTGTGCGCTATTTTTGTTGTCTTTAAATAAATTTTTTTATCGGTAATCTTGCTCCAATCATTAACTTTTACGGGTGGTTTCCACTAGTAAATTTCGGTTAGTCGGTGGATTGAGAAGGTTGAAATGTCGAAAAACTGTAATATGTATTTACGCATCTAATAGTTTCTATTATTTTAAATTTTGTTGTTGTAGTATCTGAGTGGAGTGAATGATTTTTTTTTCTGTGGATAACTTTTTTTCCAACAATTTTTCTAAAAGAAAATTTTACTTGAGAGGTGCTTTCTTTTAAAGAAAGCGGTTTTTTAGCAGGTATTAGCTAAAAATGTATGGCCTTCTTTTTTTTTTTTTTTTATTCGGTTAGAAATAATTGCAGAGACTTGAAATTTTCACCAAATAATATATTCGAACTTTTTATGTTGTATTTTTCGAGTGTTTTTAGTTTTTATTTGGTTTCATGCAAATGAAATTGTTTTGGCTCAATAGAAATACTAGGTGAGCATAAGTTGTACTTGAAAAGAAATAAAAATTGACCGTAATGTAGTCATGTTTTATAATTTTGTAAGTGTTTAAAATATACATTTGATCATAAGAATTATAAGAAATCCTAAAAGATCATACGAATCATTGCTTTTAAAAACATGTTTCACTGAAGTAATGTCAGAATCGATTTTCGTCAGTTAGACGATATGCTTTAAATGATTTATTGTTGAGTACAGATATAAACTGAATCACCTAACACCTTTATAAAATATACCTTCCCAACTTCCCCACTTCAATGGTGGCCATGAGCAGTATCCCGTATAAGGAGTGTAGTGACGATGAACAAACACCCGTAATATATTGGCTTTTCTTTAGCACAGCGAGGAATGTATTGGTTTTATTATGTTGTACATTTATTTTTTGTCTGTTTGTGAGAAATTTTTCTACCAGAAATCTTGCTCTAGTTAGAGATTTTCTTTTTTTTTTTGCATTTTTGGTTTAGTTTGCGCATTTGGAAGGTGATTTTTTGATTTTTGAGAGATTTTGAGAGATAAGAATTGGGAAAAATCAGAAAAAAAAGTATAGAGAAAACTGACAAATATTAATGACTTTACCGATTTTATTATTTTACATTTTTACGATTTATGTTTTCTACCAGAAATCTTGCTCCAATCAAAAAACGAAGAGATTTTGTTTGTTGCTTTTTAGATCTAGTTAGTGAGTATGATAATTGTTTTTTGATTTTATGTCTACAGTTTCTTAATAATTTCGAAAAATCGGGAAAAAATCGTAGGCAAACCGGAAAAGTTTACGGAAATAACGGTTTAATTATTTTTAACTTTGCTTTTTTATAATAATTCGGTTAAAAATAATCGTGTGCATTAATATACATTAGTCTTTTTTAGACAAGGTATAATTCAAAATATTACGGCAATTTTTGTGAACATTTGACATTTTCGAGCAATTTTAATTTTATTTCGTTTATTAATATGCAGAATGTACATGGATACAATTTTTTAGGCCTAACAGAAATGCTTGAAAATTGGTACATGAGGTTCGTTCTTTTCATTTATTAATTCGTTTTTTTTTTTTTTTTTATGTTTTGTGTCGTTTGAATTTCAAAAAATAATTAATACCCTACTCTCGTTAATATCGATGAAATAATATTAATTATATATCTAGACTAAACACTTAATCCATAAAATATTATATTATAAAGTGTCAGTGCGGAACATTGTTGATATACACAAGACTTTCACGCAAGAAAGAGTAGAATGTTACCAAAACTTGTTTTTGCACAGTGTACCTAAGACGGATTGTTGATATTTTCGTTATTCCTTACTAATTAATGTAACCTATATTATAACTGTACAGTATGGGATCATGTCATAAACTATTTGTACTGTTTATACAAAAAAATCCCACATTCACCTGTTGGTTCATACGTTTTTTTAATTATAATAGGTTTTTAATACTTTATAATCTTTTTATATGCCAAAACAAATGTGTGTGCATTATTAGTTTTGTGTATTGTTTGCCACTTGTTTAAATATTGTATTACAAATATTACAATGCCATCATTATCTCAAATTTAATTGCAACATTTGTTCGTTATTTATATTATATTTAACAAATGCGATTTAATCTCAATTACAACAGAGACGATTAACAAACGAACAATCACTACAAGACGTCGTATTATAGAACTGTAACCTATACACAGCTTATTCCCTAATGATACTGATAAAATTGCCAATTATTCCCAATTATTAAGAAAACTACAAGAAAAATCATAAAACGACCCCTCAATAAATAAATTAAATCAAAAATTCTAAAAGAATGTTCCTTTAAAATTTCTGATTTCAACAAGATTTCTGATATAAAAGTTATTTAAAGACAAAAAATTTAAAAAGCTGATGCATCTACTATACAGAGTGAATTTTTTTATCATGAACCAGCAATCATTTTAGAGGATTTTAAGTGAATTTGATTTCTGTTTTTTCTAATCATTATGGAATCGTTTAAGCTTTATTTTAAAACCATTTTTAATTTTTTACCCCTACTCCATATACCTCAAATAAATGCATACTTTTGATTTTCAAATAGGAATTCTCCCTTTTTGAACACAGATTTGAATAAATTATATTTTTTTTTTGAAATTTTGGTACGTATAACACTATTATCAGATTTAAGGTTTATGAGTTATAACTGTTTAAAGCTTAGACCGGAGGAGTAGAAAAGGGTCCTAGATAGACAATTTACTACCTTTCCCTACTCCTCCAGTCATAAACGGAAAACCTGATATTAATGTGATGCATATCAAAATTTCAAGAAAAATATAATTTATTCAAATCTGTGTTTAAAAGGGAGGGTTCCTATTTGAAAATCAAAAGTATGCACTTATTCAAGGTATATGGAGTAAGGGTAAAATATTAAAAATGGTTTTAAAATAAAGCTTAAACGATTCCACAATGATTAGAAAAAAGAGAAATCAAATTCACTTAAAATCCTCCGAGATTGGTGGTTCATGATAAAAAAAATTCACCCTGTACATATCATATTATAGTAAAATAATTAAATAGACATTACCAAAATATTTTCTTTTCAAGATTTCTGGTATACAATAGATATATTTTGGACGGTATTACCAATTTAATTTGCTGTATTTAAATACGCCATTTTACCAGTTTATGCTCATAGTTTTTCCGATTTTTTTGACACCAAAAACGTATTTTTCGATTTCTATTGATACACGCGCTTTTAACAAAACACCATTGATATATTCATCGTTGTTACGCTCAAAGTTTGAAATGAAAAAAAAAAAAAAATGCATTTCAATTTTTTTCCACTTTTTTTTTCACACCTCTGAATAAGGGTCTAGGTATTCCATTATAGCCATTAGAGCCGTCCCGTGGCGTGCGTGCGTGGGCGCCTTTTTTTTTTTTACCGTCCCCATTATATAATGTTAGGGTCGTCGGTGGTGGCGTCGGCGACAACAGGTTTCGCGTCTGTATAGCGGTGGCGCCGGTGACGGCGCCGTCGATCGCGGCTGTGTGCCGGGTGGGGACGACGGCGCCGCTAACGATCCGGAGAAACCGGTGACGTTCGGTCGCGCATGCCGCATAGTGTGTCTCGCGAGCGCACGCACGACTGTCGACCGCGTATCGCTTGTGTCCGCCAGCCGTGTACGTGACGTGTGTGTGTGCGTGCGTGTGTGTGCGTGTGTGTGTGTGTCATTTTCGACGTTTCGTCCATTGCGGTGCCGTGCGCGACACGCGAAAACCGTCTCCGTGTACACCGGTGTCCTTTGCGTCGCGTTTGGAGCAAAGTGTCGTTGACGACGACAACGGTGGCCCCCACCATGGAGGCTGCGGCTTACCCGGATTTCCCGGAGTACGCGGGCTTTTCCAGCGGCGGCACCGGAAACGCCGAAACGCACGCCGACGACGAAGCCGTGACCGACGGCCTGACACCCGACGGCGACAAGTGCCGCCGTCCCCGGCGGTCGCGGACCGGCATCTTGTCCCGTTTCCTGTCCGTCTTCGAGCCGTCCACGAACCGGCTGTCCATGAAGATATTCGGCAGCGAGAAGGCCGTGCTCAAGGAACGGCTCAGGCAACGGTCCCTGGGCGTGTGGGTCATTCATCCGTGTTCCAAATTCAGGTATTTATGTACCGTACCGACATTGTTATTACACTCGGCATTAAAATACGTCAGACCGGTCCCCCCGATCTATCAATTCATCCGCCCCGTGCGATTTCAAACCACGGGCGTCTACAATAATTATTGCCGGAAGTATGCCGGAGCCGGCCACATCGGGTTCGAAACTAGGCGCGGTGGTCCCGTAGAATCATTTGCTTGCCAAATCTTTTCGAATCGGCCAAACAGACTTTTTCAATATTATTGTCGGCCAGAAAGAATGTAAAAAAAAAAAAAAAACAAAAGATTAAAAGACTGACATGGTTCGCACGCGGGTGCAGCCACTGTTGTAGATGGGAAGTTGGGATGGTAGGATATATAGGGTGATAATAATTCGTACCTGTAAGCAACGATAAACCGTTGGTTACGAAAAAACGATTCCGAGCGGAGTTCAGTTGACAGCGATGCTTTGTCAACAATATGTATTAGGTGTATATTTTCTATATATTTATGTTTAGGTATACATATTTATTTAATACCGTACCGATTTTCCCGTTTTCTTCTACGTTTTTCCCGTGTTTTTTCCCGGTTTTTCTGGGAAAACTTTTGGGGAAATCGAAAAATGACCTCCCTAAAGTACGACCCCAAGAAAATTTTCTTTCAAAAATGGGTCTGCATCGTGTATATCGGAATAGGCTTTCTGGTGGAAAAGGTGTTTACGTAAAAAAATCAAAAATGAGTACCACCCCGGGAAAATTCCTTTTTAGAAAGAGCGCTGTTCTTTCTGGTAGAATTTTCGTCCGCAGTAATACGAAAAAAAAAAAAGAAATACATTCATCGCTGCGCTCAGAATCTCCGTTTCGTCCGGGAAAATTGTCGGGGTCGTGCGTTCGACATACGAGCAAAGAGGGAGAAAAATAGTGTACAGCAGGCGTGTATCGTTAGGCGCGCATTAGTGGCGTACGGCGGGCCGGCGCCGGGGGTTTCGTCGTTCCGTAACCGGTTGTCCGGGTGTTATGTACACGCACGCGGACGGTTTGAAAGGACCGCCCGCGATTCGTGTGTGTACTCGACGTGCGCGACGCACTCGCCCGAAGAAGAATGTTCGAAGGAAAAGAACGTGAGAAAGAAGGAGGAAAAAAAAAAAACGAAACAATCCGGGAGAGAACGTCAGCGCGCGGCGGAACGAACGGGGGTGCGCGTGTACGGGTCGGGGTTATTTTCCGTGTATCCGTCGCGTTTATTATCTTGCTACACAGTGTCTGCGCACGCCCGTCCGCCTGCGTCCCGGACGGACAAATAACAATACACGTGCCCGCGCTCCGCATTAAACGGTGTATTTATCGTTACCGTGGACGGGAGAGAAAATATGATGAAAGAAACGCCGCGTAAGAGAGCAGCGGGGTTGTGGGTGGGCGTATGGTGTGGTCGGTCGCGGTGGGAGGGGGAGGGCGAGTACGGGGGTTTTCGGACGGGAGACGCGATGTACAACAATGTCGTCTCCGATGGCGACAATTCTCGCGTTTTCAAACACACGCGACCCCGCGAAGAATCGTCGCGATTTCGGATTCTGAACGGGGCGACGAATGTTACCGGTTTTTGTGCCGATTATTTATTTACATATATTTTTATGCCGCGTGTCCGTGCGTACGAAATTTCTCCGAGAAATCTCGTTCCAATCTAAACACGATGAGCGACCGTTTTTTTTTTCTGCTCCAGTCGCGCGGTACACTTTAGAAGGCCATCTTTTGAAATTCCCGTTAATATTCGAGATAATGCGGAGAAAAAAAAACTGGTTCTTTAAGCCGAAATAGATTAAAAGATTAAACAACAAGCGGACGTATTCGTATTTCGCACTGTGAGAAGTCGGCAAGGTAGAGGGGAAATCCAATGTTAATTTGTGCGCGAAGATTGACCTTTGCTAACGAAAAACGATTCTGAGCGGAGCACGGTTACACATGTTTTGAAAGTCCGCAAATTTGAAAATGATACATTTCGTACATTTTCCAGTTTTTCACATTTGTTATAAAAACCCCTCGCTGTAAAACCAATACATTTCTCGCTCCGTTCAGAATCTAAAATAAGGTTGTCATTGGCAATTGTTATTATATATTTTTTTGTTTTATTTTACAGTTTTTATCATTTGGATCTTTTTTAAACAATCGTTTTGTTATGAAAATGCATATTGTTGAAGAAACCAATACTATTGATCGAGTTCTGCTCAGAATCGTTTTTTGTTAGCAATGATTAATCGTTGTGCACAAGTATAAATTAAATTCTCTTCTATATTCTATACCTTCTCAATTTTTCACCTACAACAGTGGCCCACCCGTGATGCGAAGTGTGTCTGTCCGTTTTTTAATATTGAATTAAAGATTTTAATTTCAAATCCCATCGGACGTGTTTAGGAAAATCTCGAGATATTTGTAAAACAACACTTTCGAGTACCTTTACACATATTTTTAACGCGATGCCCGTGGCGATTGTAATTCCCTTTTGCTATTTTATTTTTTTTTTAAGCGATTGAAAGTGAAAAAAATTCAATAAAAGAAATTCAATTTCACCCTCGCTTCTATATCACAGTTAACCCGTTGTCATACTCTCTTGCCCGTGAACATAATTACAACCGTTTTGTTTTAGATTCTGAGCACAGCGAAGAACGTATTGGTTTTACTATGGTGTGTGTTTTTATTTTAATTTCTACCAGTAGAGATGGTCCAATCAAAAAAATGGTAGGAGATTTAGAAATGTATGGATTTTTGATTTCTACCGGAAATTTCGCTCCGAATTTCATCGTACAGAGGTATTTATTCTGAAAGAAAATTGTTGGTTTTTCTTGATTTTCCGAGTAGTTTCCTTAACAATCGGACAAAACCGGGATAAATCGATTACAATTACATACGCAGTGTAAAGGAAAAATGTTGATGCATTACAAAAAAAAAAAAATAACACCCGGATTTAATATTTTTGATTAGATATAATTTTAATTTTTCAATATTATTACCGCTTATTATCGTTTCGGACATTTTAAAGAACATTGCGGTTTATTAATCACAAGAGAGTAGGGAAAAAAGCGAAACGTCGATATATACAATAATTGCATTATCATAACGCCGTATCCGTATTCTCAGGTCCGCTCGGTGCGTGTCTGCATGCACACCCTAGTAAATCTATACGTTTCAACATCATATCGTACGACAAACTATCGAATTGAAACACCGAAATGCTTTTAAAAATATTTGAATAATTGTATACCGTCTGTGTATATCTACTCGGTGTGAGTACTATTAGTAGTACCCGTCGCGCCGATTAAAGTAATTGCTGTTATTATTCTAAAATATGATGCGCCTACGGTATAATAGTCTTGGATAAAAAAATGTTTGAAATAATAAAACAAACCGCACCTCTATGTATAGCTACCGAATGATAATATTAGGAGTTTTAGTTTTATTCGACTCGACCGGCGTACAAACGGGATAATACGCGATAGGTAATAATAATGTATCACACGGAATGCTACTAATTAATATTACTGTAGAGCACGGATTTATACGCACCTAAAATTCACAAAAAAAACGTTTAAAAACGTCAAAAAAGCTGTAAAAAAAAAAAAAACACTTAAAAAGGACGGAAATATTTCGCACGTGGGTACAGCCACTGTTGTAGGTGGAAAGTTAAGAAGATAGGATACAGACGGGAATTGAATGTATATCTGTAAGCGACGATAAACCGTTGATAACGAAAAGACGATTCTGAGCGGTGTTCAGTTGATAGTGTTGCTTTGTCAACAATACAATATATGGTATATATCATATTATGGTAAAATGATTACAACAATGTGCGTTTCCATGAAAACAATGATTGTTTAAAAAAAGATTAAAATAATGAAAACTTAATAATAACAAAAAATAAATGTTTTTATTTATTTATTTTGTATATTTATATTTTGTATATTTAAAAAATAAATAAAAACGGTTGTCAATGAAAACCTTATTTTTAATCTTTCAATCTTGTTTAACCTAAAAACCGAGGCTTTCTTCATAATGTCGAATATTAATGAGAATTTCAAAAAAATAACCTCTTTAAAGTACCACCCAGAGAATATTTCTTTTTAAAAAAGGATACTTGATAATCGGAGTATGCTTTCAGGTAGAAAAAGTGTTCACATAAAAAATAAAAAAAATAAACATCATTGTAAAACCAATACAATCCTCGCTCCTCTCAGAATCTAAAAATATTTAAAAGAGCAATAAAAAGGTTGAGCAGTTTGAAAGTTTCCCTTTCTATTGTTTCTAACTTATTAGAAATAATTATTGAACACTAATAAAATGTTTATTTCAAAGTAATTTTTTTCAAATAAATTTGTACGTGTTATAAAAAAATGTTATGCTTTGTGTTTTGTCAGTATGAGAAAAATGTATTTAATGGGTTGAGTGAGAATTGTCTGTCAGAGTGGGGACTTAAAAACTCATCCATACCACTTTTGCTTTTTTGACGATTTTAGCGCTTTTTTACGGATTTTAAGTGCATATAAATCCATGTCCTAATTATTAGATGTACAATTTTACAGTAGGCGAAGGAAGAGTAACAGTATAACGCAAGTACTCGTGTGTCCAGGGGAAAGACAAGAAAAAAAAAAAAATACCAAACAACTCTTCTTCTCGGTTTCGTTTAAACCGGTCGTGCAGTTAATCAGATGCGTTTGGAAAAAATAAATAGTACTTACCTTAACGAATTATAAATATCCGTATTACTCATATACACACCCGTTTTTGTTATGCCCCGCGGACAGGATCGGCTTGGGAAATATCGGCGCAGTCGATTTCGCGGGGCCACGATTCGCCGATATTACTTTTATTTCTTCCAATACCGATGATGTATGCAAATCTTAACAGAGTTCTTCTGGTGCGTCCGTTACTTTTAATTCATATTTTTCTAAATAATTATGCGAAATTATCATTTATGAATTTATTATCAGTTAAAAATAAACGACGTGACGTAAAAACAGCGGGCTCTGTACGAGTGCACAGCTTACACAGTTGCACCGGCCTTGTCTGCAGAAATGCATAATATTATGTTAATGTGATTGTAAATTGTGAACGTATTGAATACAGAATTTATACGTAGATACTTACCTACAAGGGCCCAGGGCATTAACGCGTTAAAAAGTTAAAAGTTAAGTGAATTCTAACTTTCAGCTTGTTAACCTTTGGTAGCTTTAGGCCACTAAGATTTTTACAAAAAATAATAATTACGTTCGCGTTATTTTCATGAATAACGAGTTGATTTCGTATTACACGTCGTCAAATATTATTTTCTTTTAATAGTGCGTTAAAAAAATTGTAATTTACCTACACTATAACAATATGTAAATACCGTATCGTAAAATTATAATAAGTTTTCGTGCCGTTTTCTTTTGATAGGAAGGACCGTAAAGTGTTCATACTCCACAACACTAGGCACACGGCCTTTAGATATTATTATTGTACATTTATGTTTTCAACAAATCACAGTTTGAATATGAATACGAATTCAAATTAACTTATATCAACGATTTACTTTCAACGCGTTAACTGTTTTACCGATTAAACTTAATCGAGTTAATATTATTCATTAACTTAGCCTGCCTCGGTTATATCTTTCTTCGTATAAATAACTACCTTTTTTCTCACGTCGTCCGTCACTTTACGCTTCGTATTTTTCAAGCGTCTTACGTCGTTTTTTTTTTTTGTTTTAATCCGTCGTATATATTATACACTTTCAAATCGTCTTTTCTGTTTGTATTAATAATAATAATAATTCTCAACGTATAACCTTTTTATCCGTAATATATTATGGTTTATAACTTTTGATTACCATTATTATCATCATTATCGTTATATACCGCACTGCACACGCACACAGAGACATACACACACACACACACACACGTATTCATATAAACGTTGGTAAAACGATCGCACGGGCCGTCGCGCTACCGATGAAAAGAATATATTATTTTTATGCATGTATAAGTATAATATAGGTATATATACACCGTGTCTTGTATCGTGTTTAGTTTTTTTTTTTATAATACGATCGAGAAAAAATATTACTCTTGGTTTTTTTTCGGTTTTTTACTCGGGGCTTTATGAAGATTTATGAGAATTTTTTCTTTTCGCCTCTTTTTTCGTGTCTCTCCCCTTCCATTCTGTGTATTGTATATGAGTCAGACCGGTTCCTTTAGCGCGTCCATCTCCCACAATATGCTCACAAACACGACTAGGTATATGCAATATTATTATTATCGTATCGGCCTCCGCGTATTTCATCAATCCCATTGTGTGCGTGTTATTATTATAAAGTTTAAATTTATTCGACTGTTGCTAACGCACTAACCGTTGCGTCTACAAAGACGACGAGTAAATGCGTATTGAGCTACACCCTGTATCGACTGTGCACAGGGGTCCATCAAATTTCACGTTACAGTTAAATTTCCCATGACGTAATTTTTCTTAATAATAGAGAAACCTCCGAAGAAAACAACAACGTGTAAACGGTTTCTGTTAAATTGATTTCGACACCACTATTCTCCCTAGACTCAAACTTAAAAGTAGAATATATCGTTACCGGATTGATGGAAATCAAAAATGTCTACATCAACATTTATTTTAACTAATACTCCATCTATGTATTGAATTTTTGATGTAAGTTGCCATTTAAAAATCAAAAGCAGGTAGTGGTTTTATTCCCAAAAATAAGGGTGGCAAAAAAAGAACATAAATATAAAATTGTAGAGCTGCTTGTTCCTTAAATGCTCTACAAAACAAATTCCGAAAACAGTTAATACTTAGTAATATAAGTGTTTACGACATATTAATCACTCTGTATTGTGTCTGTTATTATAACATGCGATCAGGTCCAGATTGAACCAGCGAGCTACCGAAAAAATCTTGGTGGGCCGCGCAAAATTATACCCGTTTTTAATTAAATGTATGGCTATTTTATCTGTTTTGTAAAATTATGTTTAATTTATAAAATCCTAAAACTCAGTGGGTCGATATATTTTCTACACGGCGCTTCACTCCAGTATACATAAAATTAATCTATTTTCCGGTACTTTTGGACACTTCGATAACATATTTTGATCGAATTTAAATATGAATCCCACCATGCTGTTGCGGGAATAGGGTGTTTTTTAGTATTACGCTCCCCTTAAAGACCCCTCTTCCTAAATAATGTCAGGGAGATAAAACCGTTTATATGCATGGCGTAAGTATTAATGACGTGCCTTTTAGAGATTTGAAATTTAAACTATTACCCCAACCATTTTTATGTTCAAATTTCATGTTTTGACAGGAAATATCGGGTTTAAAATATCTCTACACTCTCATTCAAGTGACGAGATTAAAAGCTGTATAAGAAAATATAAATAGCATCGTTGTCAAGGATGTGCTTTTAGAAGGTTTCAACTTCCAATTCCCGCCACCACCGTCCGTTAGCAAAAATCTCGAGTAGTTACTATTTTACCTGTTTTGATGTAACATTTGATTTCTTATCGGTAATGAGATACTTTTCATACCTAGAATAAGGGGGGGGGGTTAGTAAACTGATATAAGTTAAGGGAGGGGGTGGTGGGTGTCAATGTATTTAAAAAACCAAAAATAATTGTGTAAAATGTACATTAAAATGGGTATTTCAATTTTGTTTCAATTAGCTTACATTCTTCGACTGCCCGAGTACTCAATGAATTTAATCCCTCCTAGGTAGAAAATAAGCCGGTCGGATTATGTATGCGACTATATCGAGTTTACAGTACAAAATTTAAATTATATCATCGATTATATCGTTCATTTTTTAACTATGTATATAATATGGTATTTTTAAGACTTTATAACTACAATATTACACTCTAATTATTATATGAAGCATATAATAATAATAATAATAATAACATTAATAACATTAATAACATAAGAACACTGTTTTTTTTATACCACACAGCTTTTTCCAGTGAGTAAATTTCGTATATATTTACTTATGTACGGGGTGATTTTTTTTTTCATCTCGTTCAAACGATTTTATCGAAGGATTTTTCGCAAGTTAATCTTTTTATTTTTTATTAATCTTTATGGAATTGTTAAAGATTTAATTTAACTCTATTTTTAAATTGATACCTCTAGACTCCTAATATCTTAAATGAATATCTATTTTTAATTTTCAAATGGCAACTTCCTTATTCAACATGGGGTTCGAAAAATAATAATATATTTATATATATATTTTTAAAATTTTTATGTGCATAACACTAAAATCGGATATACCTACCGGCTCTGCGTTAAAATTGTTTAAAATGTAGGCTACAGGAGTAGGTATTATCGTCTACAAATGTATATGAAATGTATTGTATGTATCCTTCCGCTACTGCTTTCCGGTCTTAATGTTATACTGTTATAATTTATAATTTATAAACGGTTAATCCAATATTTGTCAAATACATATCATGGTTTTCAGAAAAAAAAAAATAATCTCTTTTTGAATCTAATATTGCTAGAAGTATTTGAAAAATTAAAAATTGATATTTGTGAATGGTGTACGGATATTATATTGAAAATGTAGTAAATCATATCATTAATCGATTCTATAACAACTGATAAAACCAATACTAAAATCAAGGTAGTTGCTGGATCATGATAAAAATAAAAAATCACCCTGTATATTTTCTGTGCATTCATTTATTTTATAATCATGAATAGAGCACCTATAATATAATATTTACCTTGGCTTTTTATCGTTAGCTATTATTGCTATTAAGTGTACCTACACATATGGGTACTGGGTTGTAGTCATAACTATACCATAATATGCGTGCGTTATATGAATTCTTTATACTAGTTAAGCTGTATATTTTTAATTATATACGGAAGATAATATTTTAATTAAATAAATCTTATTATTTTACCGGTGTTCTACTCAGAATCTTAATGAAATAATTAAAAATATCATTATTGTTTCACTCGTATATTAATATATATTCATTAATATATAGGTATATTCAGGGGCGGATTGGTCCGTCTGGAAATGGGAATTTTCCAGATGGACTGGACCATATTATGGCCTGGTAGCCCGACCATTTTTTATTGGTAACATAATTCTTAAGTAAATTTTTTTTTTTGTTTTATTTCGATAGACTGTTTAAATATTATGCCATTATTAATGTACCTATAATTTTGAATACAATGTATGAGTAAGCATTGAATACAAAATTTCAAAATATTAAAAAACAAAAACATTGATATGCGTTGATTGGCTAGAAATAGAAAAATAAAAGGTTTGCAATCAATGATAAACCGATTGAAGAATCGGAAAAAAAAATTGACTGGGTAATAGGTATTGAAATTTACAAAAGTAATAAATAGGTACTAATATTAAAAAGAAATGTACAATATCAAGATTAAGAGTGTTAAAAATTAAAATACTAACGATATATTGATCGACTTACCTATCTTTTTTATCCCCATCATAATTAATTTTATTTAAAAGAGGACTATATCAACTAATTCTTTTGTACAATTAACTCAAAACGGAGTAATTTATAAGATATAAGTTAGTATTATAAGATAATAATGTGTTGACATTATTTTTTCGGTTTTCTCACATTATTAAGAAAAGTAAGATAGATAAAAAAAAAATGACCTTTCTTTTGCACTAACAAGACAAAATTGTCTACTTGAATCTAATCTTGAAGTTGATACAAAGTGAAATCTATTTTACAGAAATGTATGACATAGGTATTATCGTAACAAAATTAATTCGCAGCACTCAGTGTTTAAAATTTATTAAGTAAACCATTTACTGTGATATTCACGTTGATTTTTTTCCTAAGATTTGGAATCGCAACTAAAATTAAATTATCTAGTTCACCAAAATAGAATTTGAAATTATTTTTAACTATGTATTTAAAGCTAAATGTATTAATGCAATTATTTAACCAAACTTTTTTTTTTATACACATAATACATTATTATTGAAAATGTAGTTCTGTGAGTTCAAATTAAAATACTGAAATCAAGCGTAATGAGATAATGTCATTTGGTACGTTGCCTGGGATACCTTTCGATCTCCCGGCCTGAATTTTATTCTCACTTCGCCCCTGGGAATGTTATAAATACTAGAAAGCGCAGCAATAATATTATAATATTCCTATATTTTAATTTAAAATTTATCTAGATAAAATGTATTAAACTTTAAAGTATTCTTTAATACTTGTACTATAATATGTTCGACGTAAAATCACCTGATGTAGAATTTGATAAAAAGTATAAG
Organism: Cinara cedri; assembly: GCA_902439185.1. Lineage (NCBI taxonomy): Eukaryota > Metazoa > Arthropoda > Insecta > Hemiptera > Aphididae > Cinara > Cinara cedri. The sequence continues at coordinate 3,842,026 of CABPRJ010002368.1, forward strand.
TTTAAAGTAGATCCAAGTTTACCTTTTCGTTATTAGTAAGTAGTATTAAAATAGTACGCAAATAGTACATATCATTGCTTAGATACATGCCGGTATATTTTTCCGTTATTAGGTTAGGATAGATTGGCTATTTTTATTGATTTTAGTCTTTAATTTCCAACATTTTATATGAAACTGTACGTATTTTAAAATTCGATTCAAAATAGTGGACTAATCAATCTATATGTAACATGTACACTTCTCGAATTCATATACTGAATATACATTTGTTTTTAGAACCCTTACCGCTTACTACTACGATCTGACCAATTGAAGTGAAAGCTTCAGTTCGGAGTAACAGTCACTGAAGCATTATAAATAAATATATCAGGGCAATAGGTATTTTTTTAAAAAAAATGATTAGTGGATATTATTTTTGTGTAACCTATGATTTATCACGAATGACAAAGTAAATATGTAAGTTAAGTTAGAAAATTGTATTGGATTTAAAATAATGTAAAATTGCAAATTTCAACATGGATTGTTTATTCTCGCTAGAAATCGGAATTTAATGAACCCATTTTATGAACCTAAAAAATACTTCCACGTTCCGACCGACGTTCATGAAATGGATGTCCATTTCATGCAAAGTTTGATTTACCTTATATGTAGATACAACATAATATTTATACATTTTGTAAGCATATTAAACAAAATAGGTTTTAGTATGACGTTGTTTTAAACAAAATTCCAGTTTTCTTTCAATTATTGACACTTTTATACAACGAGAAATGTCAGTGCAATGTTTGTAGTTTAATTTTGCATTTTATAAGTTTTGTCTTGATAATAAAATTGTTAAATAATCGAATTTCATCGCGTGAATACACGTAATCAAATGAACTTAGCAATTACGTATAATATATAATCATTAAGAAATTCAAATTATGAACTAATTATATTCTTACTACCTACCTACATATAATTTAATGTGTGGATATAATTATCGACTCTAAAGTTTAATACCTATCCTATAAATATGCGTTTATGTGGCTCAGTAATACCAATCAATTAATAAGTATCTACAATAATATGTATTATATGTGTGTGATGCTCATTAATATTGTACAATTTTATTAGTAATTATTATATATAATTGCATATATTTAATAATAGGCATCTATTATTATTTACAAATTGGCTTCGTACTTAAATTATAATATATCTTCAAAATAATTAACATTTAATGTTTAATTACTTCGTTTAATATACTATAAATACGTTTTACAATATGTTGTTTTTATAATTTTATTTTCATTTTTATATTTTCGAATTTCGGGTTTATAATAATAGTATTTTATTTGAAAATAAATTTGAATTCTTAAACTCGTTTATTTGTTTAAACGAATAAATGACGATGGGAAAAGTATTAGTCAGTAAGTTAACTAGCGAAAGACCAAATATTTGTAATAATTGTATTTCGAAGAATGTACACTGTTCTCTTGGTAGTTAGATATTTGAAACATTTGAAGTGTATCAAATTTTTGAATACCTAAGTGTTTTATTTATCAACAAGCAATAAATAGGGATAGATGGTACTTTTTATTTTTATTATTATTTAAATGAAAATTGTAAGGTCTAAAAGATAAGACAATATAAGACATTATAAAGTATTCATAGTATTCATGAGACCTATAATGATACTGTATGCATGTAGGGCTTAAGCATCAATAAAGTCGGTCGAAATGAGAAATCATATATATTATATAAAATATAATAATAATATTTGAGGGAAAGATCTCACGTAAAATATATATTTTATGATTCTAAAAGAATTGAGAATATATTATGAATGAAGAACACATATAGAGCTGAGACTGTGATCAATATTTAATGGATCAGATCTAGTTGGAGTTTTCAAAAACTGAAGGATAAGCTAGAGCGGGTAGAGAGACTCTAAGTCAACTAATCTGTGAGATCAAGATGTGGAATCAGAGAGAAAATACCACGATGACGACTAAGTAGTGGTGGTAAAGGTGTAGTGGTAAAGGTGTAGTGGTAAAGGTGTAGTGGTAAAGTCAGGAAAGACTACAATCTCCTGGGAATAGGAGACGAAAAACATTAAGTCACAAAGAGATATATATATATATATATATATATATATATAGGGGAACGTAGATATAGGGGTGATGGGTTTAAAAAGCCCACCTAATTTAAGCGAAATAATGGTTTCATAAGTATTGATGAAATTATAATGATTTAAAGTTTTAACTAGCCTTAAGGGTTATTACCTTTATTACTACTTAGTTTGTAATGTTCTTATATTCTATTCGTTCGATTTTTAAAATTTAATTTGTCGACAAATTTAAAATTTGGTATATATTTTTGTGTGCCGTGATGTTAAATCACGGTAAAAAATTAACATGCACTATGAACAAAAAAATACATTATTGAATATCTTATTTTAAAAATGAATGCAAAACAAATTATCTTATCCTTTGAATGTTTACTTTACATTTTTTATAGTAACTTAACACCAAACAGAAATTTTATATATCTCTAAATATAAGTATTTTAATGAATAAAACTTTTAAAATTAATATTACACAAAATCTTTCAAATTTCATGTTAAAATTAAATATCCCACGAAATAATTTTTTTTTAAAAAAAATAATTTGTGTAGTTATTGAAATCATTATATACTCTAAAACGTTTCATTGTCATTATCTTTTTCCTTTTTTTGGGGGGGAGGGGAACACTATCCACTTTTGATTTTCAAACAGAAACATATATTAAAAAATTCAGAATAGATGATATTTTAGTTTAAATACATTTTGGTATTAACATTTTTAATTTCCATCAAAACTTTTTAACTAAAACTTCATTTTCCTATGGAATTTGTATGATTTATTTATGGAATTCCAATTGAATTTAAACTCAAATGATCTAAATCACTCTAGGAAACATGTATTTAAATGAGTAAAAAAAAAAAAACAACCTAACCGTATCGTTTTTAAAACGAAATATCAAATAACAATTAACCATTGAACATAGCAATTTTGTTAAATGCTCTCGTCCGTGACTAATCTCGAGTTGACCATTTATATTGAAAAACATAAAGAAACAAAAAATGAATATAATGATTTTTTTTTTTTTGTAATACATCAAAATAAATGAGTGGTACAAGTTACACTTTACGGTAGATGGGAAATTTAGTTGTGGCCATTTGGACGAAACCGTTTTGGCATGAGACGTATTAAACGTAAAAAAAAACATTTCCGTGATTAGAGGTTCAAAATTTTGTGTTGTAATTCAATTAAAAACAACCGTAAGAAATCAAATATTTTTACCGGATACTTAAATTGTCCATTTCTAAACGTGGTAAAATTTTCAAAATATTCTGGCAATTTTTTAACTATTCATAGCCATTTTCAATTTATTGTTAAGTGGTATTAGTTTTTATTCGGTTTTATGTGGATAAAATTATTTTTCTAGGCCACAAAGATGATCGAAATTTTAACACGAGGTTCATCATAAGTTGATGGTGAAAAAAAATTTTATTGTATTTAGTCGTTTATTTTTTTATGCGTATTTCAAAATATGTTTAACTGAACTTTGTGCAGAATCTTTTTACTACTATTCATCGTTGCGTGCAGATGAAATTTAAACTACCATATATATCGGGAATTTTTAACCTGTTGTTTAGAGAGGTTAATTTGGAGATCTACGGAGTAGTGAGTTTTTTTTCAAACAACTCAAAAAATAAACTTGAGATTTTCTTCATGGACACGACCAATCAAACAAAATCACAAGACCAATTGGATATCAAAGAGGATATGCGTATTGATCTAGCTGTACCATCAGGCGGATAATTTGCATTTTTTTTTTAAGTATTGCATGAAAAACGTAGAGCTTTCAACGAACTAAAACTTGTTTTCCTGAAAAAAAAATGTCATAAATAGATCTTAAATACCGTATCATATTTATAATTATCAAACAAAAATTTCGTTGAACTATATAGATTTATTGGTTATAATGGTGAAATTAACTTGTAAAAACTATGATTAATAGTTAAATAAATTTTTTTTTTTTTTTTTTATTAGATAAAATTGACAGTATAATTATAAATATGTACAGTAAGTAATTAAACCGATTTTAAAAATAATCCTGTATCAATACATTTTAGATAATAAATAATAACCAAATAATTTATATTTTTTAACATCTATGTCTAATTATAACACATTTTAAATAATCTCTCCTATTAAAATAAATTATTTTTATGTAAAACGACCAATTTGCATAATTTTTTTTTCCTATATATTCCTTTATTAAATTTTAGATTCCGAGCGTAGCTATTGGTTTTACAATGTTGTTTATTTCTTTTTTTGTTCTTTGTTCTAGTTTGTGGACACGGTTTTTTCGTAGTAAATTTGCTCTGATTTTTACGTGTAGCGACTTTTCTGAAAGCTCAAGTTTTCTAGACTTTACAGAGGTTATTTTTTGATTTTCGACGCCATTTTTTAAATAAAAGCACTCAATTGGGAAAAAAACGCAGGAAAATGTACAATTTCACGATTTAATAATTTTATAAAAACACGGATGACACCTTTTTGATTTACTTTCTTACGGTATCATAGCCAAAACTTTTGAACTACTTTTGAGCTTTTAAGGAATTTTAATTTTTGGGAGTTTTTTTGATGTAATTAAGATAAATACACGTAAAGACTTGAAACCTGGTAATCATACTTATATTGGACTTACCTAGACGTGGTCAAATTTTAAAAATCATTGGACTTCTTTTTTTTTTTAATAAGCGTTTTGAAATCAAATTTAAACGAAAATCGCAAACAAATTTACGGCACTTGAAATTATGTATTATCGAACTGCACTCGAAATCGTCTTTCGTCAAGCAATGTTTTATCGTTGCTTACAGATATAAATGAGGTTATTAATAAGTTTATTACCTTATGTATCCTGCCTTCCCAATTTATTACCTACAACAGTGGCCGCTCCTATCCCCAGTATCAGCTCTTTCTTCTTTATATTCAGTCGCATTTTACGTTTTGACTGTGATATACCCGATGATGAATTTTTAATTTGAAACCGGTCATACAATACACTTAACTTATTACTCCAGGCGACTCATTTATTCATTGATTTTTTTATTTATTTCTATATATACATTTATTATTTATATATTTATTTACTATATTTTGTAGTAATTTGCCAATAATTCATCTTTGAAACACGGATCTCAAATACTTACAAATATTACGAGAGACGATGTCCATAGCGCAGTATAATAATTATGTAAATTAGTGAAATTTGTTCGGAACAAAATTAATGCAAACGACATCTATAATTTACACGTAATAACTTTTTTACGAGGATTTTGTGATAATAATTTTTTAAGTTATCGGTGCTTAAGAAACGAGATGCATATTAAACGCATTCATATATTATTTGCATATAAATATGTTTATACAATTTAATGCCGTATACGGTTATAGTTGTAATTTTTAACTAGAGTACAGTTGCTGTACCGTCTATAGATTAATTATACCTAGTTTAATTGTAATATATTATTTACTGCATTACTCGTATTACATAATAATATATAATTTATAATAACAATATATTATGTAGTTTTTTTAAATAATTAATGACGTCGCGTTAATATTTTAAAACCATATAAATTGTTATACTTGTTATGTGTTAATTATTAATTATTGCATTTTCGATCATGATTCTTGGTGTAGGTTTGAAATTAATTTTTTTTTTTAGAAAACGATTGTTCGTTGACCGTAAACCTTGTTTTTTTTAAAAAACTAATTATTGATACGTGTATGTACCTATTAATTTCCTAGTTTCCGTGTTTTTTTTGAAACAATGCCCATAATTTACTTTACATTGATATTTTATGTTATGCTCAATTTAATACAATTATACATGTATTTATGACGCCGTCGTACTAATGCGAAATTTTTGTCTTGTCATACGAACGAAAACGGATTTATCATAATATTATAATATAATACCTAGTTATTTACAATGCTGCGTTTTTATTATTATCATTATTATTGTTCTTTTTTTCTCGGAAAACGCTTTTTAGGGCAGTAAAAGTGTATATTATGCTGCGAATGTTTGTTTTAAACAGTACGTTATGCGCGGTTAAAATATAGTGTAAAACGTAGTTTTGCTTTGTTTTGTTTTTTTTTTTTAAATTTTTCAACTTCATTACAAATACTGAGCGAACGACTGAAGAATCGAGAAGAAAGTACCTATCTCGCGTATTCAAGTTTTAATTTTTTGACTATGTACCTAATCTTTTTATGAATATAATTATTCTTTATCGTTTCTATAGAGATGAGCCGACGTTAGTGATATCCGATGTATTAACAGAGATAGGACAATTTAGTGTATGTACTGTGAGCAACGATCATTACAATCAAAAAACGATTCCGATTAGGTAAAATGGTGTTTATAAGGTTACATTGTAAGTCGTGAATCATTTTCCTTTAAGAAAAATTGACGGAAATCTAGAAAAATATTTCAAATATTGCTACTTATATGATCATAGCTCTGCTCATAATCTGAAATGCAATATACGGCTGAAATATTTTGCTCTTTTGTAGGTCAAAGAGTGTATGCCAATATTTTCGAATTAAAAGAAACAATCAATTGTACGGAGCTCGAATAACTATACTCAAAATTATTATTAATATTCTAACGCTATCATTTAAATATCATGATTTTAATCGATTGTACTGCACAGTTGTTTATTTGTTATCATTGGAAAACGATTAAGATATTTAATATAAAACGATGACGTTAATCGTTAACGAAATATAACACTGAGTAATATTATGAGTAACGACCAATAATAAATGTACTATTCAGACTGACAATTATTAAAGTGTACATGAGACACGTAATAAATAGAGTAGAATTTGGATAATTTAAAAATAAACTTTTAATAAAAATGTGTGAAATTATTGAAAAAGACCGCCGTGACCTTGAATCGCTTAGAACAAAAATTTATTATTATTGAGATTTTTTTTCATATTACATATATTATGCTTGAATAGAGCATTGTTATTATATTGTTAACCTTGAATAATTTTAAGAATTCAGAAATACATATATCAAATTTTATTAGTTTTAACTTAATAAATGTTATCGTCAACAGTTAAATTAAATGGTATAAAATAAATTGCTGGTTATGATTTTTAAAATGTGATGACTTTTTATACTTTTGTCTGTGAACATCTTTTACACCCGAAATCTTGCTTTAATCGAAACAAACCTAATGAACATGTAGTAAATTGTATATAGTTGGTGCAAGAAGGTTTTTTTTCTGATTTTTCTTGTAGTTTTTTTTACTATGCGGAAAAACTAGGATTAATGTTGGTTAATCGGGAAAAACCGTCGGTAAACGGGGAAATCTACGCAATAAATGTTTCTGTTATTTTTGATTTTGTTTTTTATTGTAATTAAGTTAAAAGTAATCGTAGAGATTAGAAAATGTTCACCATAAGTTATACTAAATAGATAAAGAAAGTTAAGCGTATTATAATACTTTTTTTTTATAAGCGTGTTTAAAGTTAACATTTTGATGAAAGTTGTATCACTGTAAAACACTTAATTCAATGTCTTTTAGAATTGGTTTTCGTTAGCAATTTGCTGTGGTATATTTTTTATTAGATATAAATAAAATTACTATAATTATCCTTAATATACCTTCCTTACTTTTATTTTTAGTCATTTTTATATATTCGAGAAAGCTGATGAAAAATCTAAAAATGACCTTTATGCATATCAACATTTCTGACTGGGATATGCAACTATTCCGGAATCCACAATCGTAATTTAATTTAATATTTCAATTGTATTTTCCAAATTTGTTTATGTTAAAAATTTATAAATATTTGAACAATGATAATACAAATTATTAACATCATCATTATTAATAACGATGATAATTAAATTATTAATGTTCGATAACTAACGTAATAAACGAGAAAACATCTTACAAATTATCAAAAATTCATATCCGTCCATTTAATTCTTTAATGGATTGTGAATTAAAGAAATTAATACTTCATTATGTAAGAACATATTTTTAATATAAAAAGTAGATACTTTTATTATATCAAACGTTTTATAGTTTTACACTTTTAGCTCAGTTTTAGTGGATCGCAGTGGATTAACATTAATATTTCAATACCTCTGGATAATTTTTCTTTTGATCAATACACATTTAGCAATGAGATATTCTAACTGGCAGTGATTCAAATTGTTAGGTATATTATTGCCAACTTGAATGCATTCAATGCGGTATATCGTCATATCGATAATAATAAAATAAACGCCCAGTTCTCGGTTCCGGGCGTGGTACATCAAACACACGTGTACTATTATATTATGCAATTTTAAAATCCTTGCGTATTCTTGCTATAATCAAAGAATTTTTTTCTCCCTGTTAAATGTTGTATTGTTGATAATAAATTAAAAATCTAAAGAATATAGCAATTCATGTGTTAAACAGTAGCACAGAACAGTTAGTTTAGTTTAATTTTACAAAGATGCGTTTTTCTCCATGGAAAAACTTTCGGTCAGTAAAAATGCTTTGAAATTTCCATTTAATTTCTTAAAATATGCCTATTTTTTGACTGATGACACTTCATTTGAAACATTTTTCAAAATTCTCAATATTTCCTCAAAAAAATTGCTTTTTATGTTGTTTTGTGAATACTTTTTTGGTTATGAAAATTTTCCAATTTTTTTACGAAGAAAATACAACAATTTTGTCTAGAAGTACCATATTTGAGACATTGATCGATATTTTCAGTAGTTTTTCTGAAACATCTTTTTTTTTGTTTTTTGATTTTTGTTGATTTCCTGTCTTCTAGATAACCTTAGCAATAATCCAAAAAGACAACTAATACTACTCTGCCTTGAATCGTGTTTTGATTGCAATGATTTGTCATCATATAAGTATGTAAACTGAATACCTCTGTAATCCTTATCCTACCTTTCCAAATATCCATACACAATTGTGATTTGTACGTTTTTCTATCTATGTTGAAAATATCAAATTTTAATGAAATTTAAAAATATTCAGCTTTTTTTTCGGGAAAACTTTTTGGGCCAGTAAACATGTAAAAAAATATTAATTATTCAGTGCCTTTGAAGATGGGTAATTGAACGCAGATGGTACTTGATAGAAGCAGTTTTTTAAACTTTCAAACTTAATGACGTGAAAGGACAAAAATAAAATAACGGTGATTATAATACAACTAAAGCGTTTTAATTCGAAACCGAAGTTGGATTCAGAATTGTTTACTTAAAAATGATCATACCTACAGTTATACTTAACATTGTGTTCTCAAGAAGGCTGACCCAAAACAGAGTGCCGCCTTAACTGCGATAAAGGTTTGCATACTTTTTTGTTCGAGTTATTATTTAATACACTCCGTTGGTTGTTTTAATAGAAAGTAAAGTCGGTACAAATCGATTCGGTATTAATTTAATTCAGTTAAGTCAATAATAGAAAATGCAGAAAACAATCGTTTTTAAATAATAAATTCTGTATAAGACGTAACAATATTCAATACCTACATCAGACGATACCTAAATGTAACTTGTAAGTTATTTATTATCGGTATTCAATTTTTGTAGATAAAAAAAAAAAATATCGAATACTGTTTTACACATAACTTATTTAATTTTTTTAACAAAATTTAATGAATGATTCTTAAAAAATATACATACTTGATTTGTTCGCATTTATCATATCTAATTGCTGTGTATCATTAAGTTTAATTTTAATTAGTGGGTTTAGACTAACGGAATTTAAATATTCAAATACTTTGAGGGTAATATATTTACTCAAATAAAACAATACCATTTCAAAAAAAAATATTTTTTTTATTTAAGTCTTTTTTTAAACATTCGTCTGTTTGCTATTAACTTAAAACTATAAATATAAACTATTGATTTGAATTTTAAAAATATTTTATCTACCTCTTACGTTGTATTGCAAAAAGCTACAATTTTTTACGTAATCATATAATAAACTGAAAATATAACAAATAAGTTTAAATAAACTAGCTATAATAAATGTAAGTGCTTTTTGAGAAAATAGTTATAATCAAAATGGCCATCAAAAAAATATGCCATCAATTTAATTTACAAATAGATATATTTTTTTATTAAGAATGGAGTGAAAAAAACGGACATACTTCGCACGTGGGTATAGCCACTGTGACACTGTTGTAGGTGATAAATAGGAAATGTGGATACAGACGGGAATTTAATGTACATCTGTAAGTAATGATAAACTATTAGTAACGAAAAAAACCATTCTGAGCGGTGTTAAGGTGACAACTTTTTTTAAATCTTTCTATCTTTTTTAACCTAAAGAACCAGGTTTTCTTCATTATCTCAAATATTAATGAAAATTCCAAAAAAAGACCTTTAAAAAGTACCACCCAGAGAAATTTTTTTTTAAAAAATGGTATTATACTTGATAATCGGAGTAAGCTTTATAATAGAAAGTGTTCACATAAAAGAAAATAAATCATTCTAAAACCAATACATTCCTCTGCTCAGAATCTAAAAATCAAAGTGGCTATCACAAAATATGCTATCAATGTAATCTACACCTTTATCAACAGTGTGAAAAAAATTAATCCATATATCATACAAAATAACTAAAACTAATTATAAAAATTGTATGTGTTAGGTCTGCTCATATAATTCAATTATTTTCAGTTTCTCTTCATAGTTATTTGTAATTTTATGAATAACTGATTTAAATTTAAAAATATATTAAATTGATAGGCATATAAATGAAATGCATAGCATGAAATCTATGCAAATTTGGTATTTTAATAAAACAACCAAATTAAGGTATTAATCTATAATGATCATAATACTATTAATACATTGACATATTTTAAATATTTATTGATTTGTTTGATAAGCACTTTATGAATCTTGTACAGAATAATAGTGAGTCTATTTTTTTTTAAGAATTCGTTTTCTTACCTATATGATTGAATATTATCATCTTTGTTTGGAAATTTTAAGTTCTACATTTACGTCATCTTTAGAATATGAAAATAATAAAACATGTTTAATTAAAAATGTCGTGTTGGAACGTTGACAAAGCTATAATTAAGATTTTAATTTAAATTAAATGTTTAATAATTAAATTTAAATTTTCCGAGTATCAATGGACGTTGTTTTATTTAGCTATATTACGTACTTTAAACTTTAAAGTACTATAATACAAATTTTACCGATTTATTAATTTGTTTGGTAAATTATAACTTCTATAAATATTTTTCTATGACGAGTAGTTACGACTAAAATTTATAAAAAAAATAATTGCAACTAATGTTATATAAATACTATGGGTACAAAAGAAAGATTTTTAATATTACTTTGAAGTTTATTTGTAAAAATTCTAGGTACATTTTACTTATAATTCGAATAATATTTGTTATATAATTGTATAGTGTGTTCATTAGTTATTTTTTTTTCAACTATTGGTATTTATGTAATATTTTACTTTGACATTTGTTTAAAATAGTCTGAACTTTATTATTATTCAGTGCACGATCAACAACCGTTCGTATTTTCTATAATTTTAATTTAACACTAATACGAAAAATACTAGGTATACATTCCTATGTTATACTAGATTTAATATTATACGTTTAAATCACGATAATTGAAGTTTACTGTTGTTCTTACCTTGCAACTTAAATAGTTCATAATCCAAAAATTATGGGTATCTAAGCTATAGTTGGATAACTTTCAAAATTTGTTGGACTTTGGTTAATCTATTGGTAAGTAAATTTAAACGTACGCTACCTATCTTACCGGTAGCAGTGAGAACGTTTGTATAGTAAATAATAATACACAAAATATTATTGAACTAGTGTTTTATTAAGTAGCTTTATATACATACAGATTTTCTAACATGCAAAATTAGCGTTGAAAAATATCTACTTAAGTTATACAATTTTTAATTTTTAGCAGTACTTGAAAGTAGGAACGAAATGAGATAATGGTCTAAAGAAAGACCGCATTTGGCATCAATGTGGAAATCACTGCTTTGATTTTGTTGCTGGTATCCTATTATTTTCTTATTTCACATCTACAACATAAGGCCTACGCATTGTGCGAAGTATTAAATTATTTCAACGTTTATAGGTATCATATCTTTTAAAATGAGTTTTATTGTTCCGAAAAGCAATCAGGTACAGCCAGTATGCTTGTAAAATTATTTTATTTTTAACAATAAAATAATTTTAGGTATAAAATATTTGTGTGTGTACTGCATTTTATTGGCGGGAATTATTACATACTACTGATTATCATATATTGTGTACGAATTTAAAACCTTCAATATTATGAAAACATAATAAACTAGCAGGTAGTTCATTTTCTTTAAAATATTTTTTTGGCCAGGTAAAATACTTAATCTTACACAGTTACACTATATATTGTTAATTTCGATTACGAATTTTTTTTATTACATAACGAAACTTGTTTCGAATAAATAGTACATAACGAATACTAATGTATTTAATAGTTCGTCGAAATCACGAGTACAATTTTATCTAAGAGCCCTAAATTAATCAAAAAGTTTTCAAATAATTACAATGATTATATTTCTACCATTATTAATTAGTCGCTAAAACCCATTTTATGTTTTTGTAAATCATAAAGTATATTCATGAAGTTTGAACATTCTCATATGTAGGTATCTAACAATAATATGTATGTAAGTGTTCAGCTTTTTAATAAAAATAGGTTAGCCATATTATGGGGGCATTGAGTTATTAAAAGAAACGTTTTAAATTAAAGCTAGATAGCATATCGATTTAGATATAAATAATTATAATACTCGTATTTATAAAAAGAGTATACCTATACAAACTCGAAGTCATTGGATTTTCATATATTCTTTTTTTTATATAAATAGAATAAGAAAAATGATAATAAACGAAATGTTTGCTATCGGTGATGTTATTACATATCATTATTATATTTACCTTCATTTATTTATGAAAAAAAAACTAAAAAAGCTCTAAATTTACCTCGTATATAATTCGTATATAATTTTTAAATTATATGTAATTGTACACAAGTAATTAACTGTAAAGACATTGACATTTTATTATTTAAAATTTTTAAAATTTTTAAGTGGCGTGGCGAAGTGAAATATTTTATCGGGCAATTCATTTTTTTTTAATGACCTACCACCACCTCTCGACTCTTAGGCATTGATCATTATCATTACCCATGAATAAATGTACAGTATTCTGGGCTGATGGCTTTGCCTAGAATACTTATTATTAATTTTATTATTCTTTTTTAATATCATATGACATATTCTGATGTAGTTAATCTTGTACTACAATATCTCCACAGACTCCAGTACTCAACCACCAGGCACCCACCCACCCACCACTTAAAATTATCGGGTGATTGCCCCTCAAAATCACGGCCAACACGCCACTGCAGAGATTCTTACAAAAGCACGGGAACCTAGAACAGTGTTTTATGATTAAAAAATGAATAAAAAAAAAAACAATTAGTTCATCTTTTTATTTACTTCGGTTACCTTTATCAGATTCAACAGATCGATTGCCGCCTGAAGAAGAAAGATAATCAAATTTATAATTAACTTACACGTGTGAATCAATTTTGTATAATTAGGCTGACCCATATTTTTTGGATTACAACAACGTTTTTGATTTATGTTTTATTTTTGATAAATTCAAAAATGTAAATGAAATCAAATAAGTATATAACTTATTATTTTTCAGACCATGCACAACTTTAATGTACTAGTGTTATTTAAAATGTTAATTTATTTGAAACCGTCGTTTTATCAATATTGAATGTATTAATATTATAGTTAGGTAATGGGATTCGAAGTTTTGAAGAGCGTTGTGTAGCACTATGGATAAATATTTTCTCCTCTTTTCAAAATTAGTTATCCTCTTGGGACATTCTGTATAGTGTATATAAACGAAATGCACATCATCGTAAAATTAATAATTTTCTCGTTTCACTCAAAATCATAAATACCTAATTAGTGTTGTATTTATTACATCCATAATTATTAGGTATATTATTTTAAGTTTTAGCATATTGTGTTATTCAGTAATTTACATTAATATAAATTAAATCCAATCTAGACTCAATATTAAAATTATTTGTTTGGCCAATTATAAAAATAAAATATCTGTAGAAATTAACGATTATTAATACAAGCAACTGGTTTTAGATAAAATGGTACTAATAGTTATTTATTTTAAAATATAATTCAGTGATTTAGAAAACATTATACTATTATATTTATCTAATCCTAAAATTACATAATAATAAAAAAAAAAATTCAACTTATAAATATTTTTTATTTTTCAATCGTTGTTTGTTTACTTTTTGAGCATACTTCCATTGTATTTTTTTTAACTAAAAAAAAATTGCTTTTAAAATTTCATTTAAAAATAAACAACGGATTCACATAATTGTAGTTCAAATAGTTTAGTTCAAGGTCGTTATTCGTGTGCAAATTAAACTATTAACAGACGCATCGTATAATAGAATTTTAAATTTTTTTAAATTTGACAACGTGTTATTATTATTTCAAAAGTACAAGAATTAAGACGGTATCAAATTGATAAATAATAATATATTCGTACAATATTATGACGTATGCTTTATTAAATTAGGCAATAAATATATTAAATATACAAAATATTGAATTGGATACCTATAATAAATTAAAGTACTATTGTATTTGTTTCATTGTTTGTGTTGTTCAATTTATTTTAAAATGGGTTCAAATTTGTGTTACGAATTTAAAATTTAATATAAATAACAACGAAGATTATAAATACGAATTCGTTTTAAAAGTTTGGCAAAGTTTACAAACGAAATATTTTGTATGTTTTCGTGTAAGTAAGCTGTCGCAATGCAATAGCCAATCGTATTTCGGTGACCACCATTTAGGTTTTTTTTTTTTTTGTATGTAAGCAATCAACCAGTCACATATTTAACGTTGTCAACGACTTTCTTCGCGTCCCACGCCACCTTGAATTAGTTTGTCAATTTGTTTCTTTTTTTTTTTTCATAAAAACATCTGTGTAAATTCGACATATTGGTTCGACCGTATTTCTATTTACTTAACAGAAAATATATTAAAAAATAAAACTTACGTTGTGTACGTTTTCGTCTATTACACAAAAAATCACCAGGACAGCGTCCGTATGCATTTCTTTTGCATTTACAAGTGTATCATTATTGTACGAATATATTTTATGCTAACCTGAATGACCTTTGTCGTTGAGTGCTCTAAACTGCAATAACGTATTTTTTTCCGCTCTGTACAGTGAACACAGGAATCCGAGACGCAGTGTTTGTCAATGTTCCCTTCCACTCCCGTCGTTTCACTGTCGAAAAAAAAAACAACCAGAAATAATAACCATCTGTGCACTACGTTTCTCAATAGCACGTCCTTTTTATTTAAATGTGTTCGTCGTCAGCTTGCCCGAACAGTTCCTTTTATAATCTAAACTCATTGTAAACGAGTTTTTTCACTGCCAAACGTTTTGCCCTAACCCGATTTCGTTCCGATAGGATATAAGAATATTATTATAATATTCAAATAAATTCTGATTGACCGAAATTTGAAAACGAAGAAAACGGTGTTCATCCGATTTATATATTTTTATGATGAGATAGATTATTATATTGTAGAAGCATAGTACCGCAAATACAATCAAATGTATTGGCTAGCATTTAAATAAATAATTCAAAAAAGTGTAAAATATTAAAAATATTATACTATAAAATAAATTAACGATAAAAACACAAACGAGATAAGATATACCGTTAGGTTTAAAACATGTAGTTTTCGAATCTCGCATGGGTTTGTATTTAATTTGTTTGAATACCGTATATCGTTTTCTAATTACGACAAAATAACAAAATATCTTGTGACGATAAAATCATTTAAAATCCGTTCAATACGATGGAAATATTCTGTGTGCGCGTTCAAAATTATTTTTCGTAATTTCAAATTAAACGCCTACATTTTTTTTTTTTTTCGTGGTTAATGGATTTTTTTTACTACTTAACGAAAACGCGTTAAACGGTCAGCCGGATAACATAAGAGAGTATGAATTATTACCATGCACGTTGGTTTGTCGGCGATTTGAAATACACGTTCGTGTGTTTTAGCGAATTCGAAATATAATTCGAAATTTAATGATTCGTGGTGAAGGTCTACACGCGTGAAGTTCACGGACGTCGCCCATTAGCTTAACATAATACACAGCATAATGATAATACTATATAATATCATATTTTTAATACGGTTGCATCGAACGCGTGACGTTTGAACATCAGTCGATACAATGTTATTAAACGTGAACTAATAATATTAATTTTGTTTACGAAAATAATACTGTTGTTTTTTGTTTCGCGAAAAATGCAATAGACACCTATCACAGTATAACCGCAATAATGTATGATTACCGTATTACCGTTTTTTAGTAAATTAGCGTCTGCTAAATATTTATTCTATAATGATAGTGCAATCGCCGGCTATACACGAGCGGGTTTTTCGGTGGATTTGATCCTCGAAGAATCAAGCATTCAAATCCGCTGATAAATCCGTTTATGGGATGAGATATATTGGTACAATAAGTCTTACGGATCAAATCCATTGTCGGCCACTAATTGACAATAAAGACCGGATCTTACTGATTTTCCAAAAAAATCACTTATTTTTATCAGCTATTAAGTTTGAAGTTTGATTTTCGTAAAAATTTGAACTTGAACCTATTATTGGGGGGGGGGGGATTACGTTACGATCTATTTATTTTATTTACTGAATGATACAATAGTAAAATTTAATATGTTGAACTATGTGTTAAATTTTTGAGCAGTTTTGATAGGACTAAACAATTTTATTCACATAGATCGAAAAATAGTACCTATATGCCGTTAAATGTATTGATTTTTACAATTTTTGTTGAAATTCTAGAAAAAGCTTTGTATTCGGTGAATATAAATTATATTTGTCAAGAAATTTTGATACGCATAACACTAATATCAGATTTACCGTTTATGAGTTATAACAATTTAAAGCTTAGATCGGAGGAATAGAGCAGGGTCATAGATAGACAATCTATTACCATTAGCTTGAATAATTCCATAAATATTAGAAAAAACAAAAATTAAATTCACTTAAAATCCTCTGAGATAATTGCTGGTTTATGATGAAAATATCACCTTGTATATATATCATTTACAAAGCATTACTATTAACTGAACTCCGCTCAGAATCTTTTTTTCGTTAGCAATGGGTTATCGTTGCTTACAGATATACATTAAATTACCTTTAACAGTGGCTACACCCGTTCCCATTACCTTAGAATATCTTTTGCTTTTTAATCTTACAATTTTAGTCCATAACAAATTATTTAATTTCATAACGCGATTATTGAATTCGTATTATT
This sequence comes from Cinara cedri, assembly GCA_902439185.1. Lineage (NCBI taxonomy): Eukaryota > Metazoa > Arthropoda > Insecta > Hemiptera > Aphididae > Cinara > Cinara cedri. Next base: position 3,859,557 of record CABPRJ010002368.1, read on the forward strand.
TTGATTAATATTGAATATAATAAATGAAAAATTTATGGAATAACTATTGTGACAATTATAGCGATTAGTATACAAATAATCATCATCGATGTAGTACATTACAGTTAAATGGAAAAAATATGTTAAATATTCGCATAATATTAAACGATTGAAATGTAAATCTTTAATTTTTTTCATTTCTTAAGTATATAACTACTATCATGTAACCATTATGCAAATGGCAATGGCATTATTATAACTGTTATAAGCGATATGCCGAGATGTTATTTTTTTTAGATTCTAGAACTAGATGATCAACGAGGCGTTAATTTTTGTTTTTACCAACTAGCGTTTACAAATTTACTTTTATTTTGTGTTTTGATTTTGTGTTTAAATGATGTCTTTGTTCGTCGTTTGGACTCATATTTTGTGAAATGCTATAACGAATGTATTCGTTCGGTTTATTTATTACAATGCGCGCTTAAGCTAATTACAAAACAAACCATAAATCATATTCGTATTATAATAATTTTTAATAAAACGTTAATATTCTAAAGAAATACAAAATTAAAATATCATTTTCTCGGTTAATAAGTTTATAGGTAATATAGGAACTAAAATAACTATTTTATTTCTGACTAAACGGTATTGTAAATAATTTGGGATTCGAAATATAGTGAACAAATTTTCTATCAGAATTCATACTCTGATTAATCATTAATTTCAGTAGTTATATGTTTTTGATAGACGAATTGTGTCAAATTGGTTGTCATTTTTGATTTAATTTTTCATAATAATCGGGAAAAACTGAAAAAAATAATGTAGAAAACGGTAAAATTTAAGGTAATAACGGTTTTGTTATTTTCGATTTTGTATAATTTTTGTTGTTGTCATTCGGTTAAAAAAAAAAAATTAAAATATGGAATTTACACAGAATAGTTATATAATAAGCCTTATTTTGATGTGGTAAAATATTAAAACATTTTCTGGAAATTATGCATGAAGTTTATGATCAGTTGTGATAAAGTGATAAAAAAATGTTTATCGTAATGTAAGATTGTATAACGTATATTTAATGTATACATTTATATTCAAATTTTGACAAAAATCGTAACATTTAAAAACACGTATAACCGAATATTGACCAATATTAACCTAATCATATTTTTTTTAAAACGGGATATGGATTGTTAACGTAGTTAGATTCTCAAGTTACTAATGAAAGTCAGTGTTACCAACTAAATTACAGCGAACCAATTGATTGTTAAACGTTGAATCTTTCTTAAAAATATATATAAATTATTATTATTATAATATTATAAAATTACATATTTTTTTAAAAATATAAACCGAATAATGATCGTTCATAATATTATTCTAGTTCAAAGTCATCGAATTGTAAACGAACATAATAATCATCGATCTAAAATTTATGCATAAGTAAAATGATGTGTAATTCATTCAATTTACGTTTTATATTTTATTATTATTATTGTTGCAGGTTTTATTGGGATTTATGTATGCTTCTCTTGTTGGTGGCCAATTTGATTATACTTCCAGTTGGAATTTCATTTTTTAACGACGATTTTGATACAAGGTGGATAATATTCAATTGTTTGTCGGATACTATATTTCTCGTGGATATTATCGTGAACTTTAGAACAGGTAAACTCTCAAACAAAATCGTGTTAGTCTATGACAATCAAGAAAAACATTTTTCTTCTTTTAAATATGGGATACACTTATCCTATATATATATATATTACTTTCTAAGGTACTGCTGTTTTAAATTTTGAAAATATGGTTTGTAAAAAACCTTATTTTCTTTTCTTTCGAACAGACGTATAAATAACAGACGAATTAAAATACCCATCAGTGGACACTGACCAAAAGGACACTGCTATAAAAGAAAAAAAATGTGATTGTAACTCGTGAAATATTTCTTATGAAATATTTTATACGGAACGGTTAATATTATACAATTCACTAATATCTAACTAACTGAACTAACTGTCAATTATTATAAAAAATACTTCCTGTCGCATTTTAAACTTTTTATTAAGATATAATACAGACTTTCTTATTGTTTTGTATTTAAAAACCAATGATAAATAATTTCGTTCGTTTAACTTTATTTACATTCTATGATAACTTATGAATAAATAAAAAAATCGCGAGTAAATGGAGTTTTTGATATTGATTGACGTTCAGAATAAGGTATGAATAACCTGGAAATGAAATAGTCTTTACTTTAGTTCAACACGATTTCAAAAAATAAATAATATTAATATAACTTATCGATTTTAAATTAATTAAATTACCGTAAATAAATCTGCACCTTGCGTTAAAATTTTAAGATTAGTAATTAAAATTACAATAATTATATTGTATAAATAAACTTTAATGTTAATAATAACAGGTAATGCCGTTTATGTAATGTGTTCAATACTAGTTTATAATATCCACGTACTTGCCAAAAGTAGCCAAAATTTTTGTCGAATCAAATTAATTTTATTCGAGAATTTTAGATGATATTTATTTCTACATTTTTCCTTGTTTTTTAGAAAATTCTGAAAAGTCCAATATAAAATTTAATTATAATACCATAAATATTGAAAATTTAATTTCGAAAGTGAGTTAGTCGTTTGAACATATTATTTTTTTCGATCATCAATCAAAAACATTGAACAACTTTTGATTTATCGTTATTTCACTAAATAAATTTGTTTCGGCTTCGTATTATAAGTACCTATTACATACATTTTCAAGGTTCGTGATTATTTATTCGACTACTTATATAGATGTAAAATAATAATTTTATTGAGTTATAAACTTAGGGTGCGGCGCACTTTAATGTTTATGAAAATGTAGAACACTAAAATGTGTTATTATTTTGAGAGTTTTGTATGCAGACTGATACTGAGCCTAACCATTGTTTAAGAATAATATGCTTAATTTGCTAATATATATGTTTATTTTGTTTGGCTTGATTCGAGCAGGTATTAGAGTTTTACATCTTTCATATTTGAACGTATTTATAGTATTTACTTTTTTATTTTTCATTGAAATAAAATGTTTATAGGAAATAATTATTTAGAATTTTATTATAATGATTCGATTACCAAATTGGACATCGAAAACATCATTCTAAAATATTATTAAGTACGATATGATCTTGTATTAAAATATACATTGTACCTATTAATAATTTATTTATAATATATTTTAAATTTTCGAAGACCAATAATAATTTGTAAATTAACATAATATAACATCAATACGAACATTTCAGACAGTTTATTGGTCATAATGTATGTGATAGAACAACTCAAATTAAGAAAGTAGGTATTTTTAATTATTTATAAGTTTTTGTTTTTATACAAAAGATAAAAAAAAAAAAAAATGAGTAGGCACTTATTTATTACTCGACTGCCGAAGAAAAAAAATAAAAGATGACGAAATAAGCAGTCGTGGACTTTGATGTCTATGGCTGTAAGTTTTAATTCAAGAACAGATGTTACTGATCAGACTACGACTGCTTTTTCCGTCATGTTTCATAGTTTCTATCTTATTTAATACTTCCATTTCAAATTATTTTTACCTATTTATTTTTTTTTCGAAGGGGTTTTTTATGTATTTCTCCACAGCATTCGATATAAATGATAACTGGTTAAAAAATTGTTTTAATACTCAATTCAATTTTTTTATTTATAGCCACAAAATTAAACTATCATCTGTCTAGTTAGTTTCACGTCGTTAAGTGGTTTTTGAATATTAGATGTCTGAAATATGTCGTTAATAATAAAAAAATTGAAGTGTCATCACCCAATATTAGTGCGATCTATATGAGAGAAGTAGTCTAGAGAGGGTAGGTATGCAATTCACAAATGAAACGCATTATGCGACAAAGTTATTGTATTGAATACCATCTTTTTTCTATAGATTCAATATAAGTGAAATTATGAATATATTTTATGATACAAATATTATGTTGTAAAATTAATTATTTATCGGCGGAAAGTTGACAGTTATTTTATGTGTTAGGTATAGTTATGCGATTTGTGTTATTCCGTTAAGGTATACACAAATACCTTTTTATAAATACAAATTTAATTTTACATAAATAAAATATTATTGAACATTTATAAATGTCATTGTTATAAACATTATTGAGTATCTAATATCAAAGCGAATCAACAAATTTTAAGAATGATAATAAGAAAAAAAACAAATTATTCAGAGATAATGTAATAGATAACTGATAAAAATATTCTTTTCTTATGTTTTTAATAAAATAAAATATAATTTAACTCCTTTTACTATCAAATAATATTTTACTATTTAGGTATAGGTATAATTGTAAAATATAATACGATCAATATTATTATTTGCATTATCGAAATCAAAATGTCCAGTAAAAAATATTTATCCGATGAAGTACCATGTGATTTTATTTGTATATAATATATTATATATTTTTTGTTAACAAACATTCGTATTGCATTCGTATTATATAGGTGTTTTACAGCCAGACAATTCTGAACAAGTGATCTTGGAACCAAAACTGATTGCTAGGAATTACTTGAGATCCTGGTTCTTCTTGGATTTAATCAGTTCCCTTCCCTTGGATTACCTATTTCTTATGATCAATCAGGTATGTACCCGCTATGTTACTTATATTTCATAGCTATACGAATAATTATTATCACGATCGAGTTAATTGATTTTTACGTTTTACATTATACAGGACGTGGGCGATGGCATCCAAGGTATTCAGATTTTACACGCAGGCCGAGCGCTGCGTATCCTTAGACTCGCCAAGCTGCTCAGTTTGGTCCGATTACTCAGATTGTCCAGACTGGTGCGCTATGTGAATCAATGGGAAGAAGTTTACGTGAGTGACGGTTTATGCGAAATAATTTTTTATTCATTTTTTTCATCAAAAGGCAAAAAATTGAATGTTCATTTACGGAATATATTATTTATGTGTACGCAAGATGACCTTGCTCGATTAATATTCATAATATGAATTTATATATACATAATATTTGAATAATAATTAAAGGGTGAGGAGGGGGGGAATCAAAGAACGCCCGTTGTTTGATGCCTAGATGGTCGCAATTAAGTCATGTTGTTTATTATTATGTCACGTCGGTCATTTTTATAGGACGGTGTTATTATCGAGTTCTTTATGAAACTCGAGAGAAAAATATAATAATAAAAATTAATTGTTGTGCTCTGTCAATTGGTATGCATGGGATGGCATGGATCTATCGCGATAGAACTTTTTTTTTTTAATAATAATTTATGTTGAAAACGGTTTGTCTGTTATTTGTGTACTTTTTTAATTATGTTATTATAATTTCTGCATACTAATGATATCGCGAATACAAATAATAATAATGTACTCGTATAATAGTGCATGATTTTCACATTTTTCATGATTTAAACGTTGTATTGATGAAATAATAATTGTATTGTGATAATATCCGTGAAAAAAAAAAATGATCAGAAATTGAAATTGAAATAATTATTGATTATTCGTAAATTGTCTACTTATACATAATAATGTAGACGACGACGAGCAGGCGAGAATGATGGCCTATATAAGAGAAATAAATTGATCGGAGAACTTTCTATCGCGCGATATATTTTTATAAATATTATACGATTTCCCTGAGTACTTCAAAAATTAAATATTCTAACTATATTATTCTAATAGCAGTTGACGGACTATTGATTTTTCAAACTCGCCCGTTGTTCTCCGTTTGTTTGTCTTGTACAATTTTTTGCTTAAACATTTATTTTTTTAATTTTTATGGTGTACCCTCGAAATATTCCGTACATGAAAATGTTTCGCTGTCAAAACATTCCCCTTCAAAATAGCCTCGTTAGAAATATCATTTATTTAAAATATCCTATGGACAAAATATCATAGTTAGAAATATTCCGTAATATTCCTAATACAAAGTCAGTCGAGCTTATAAACGTAAATTTAAAATCTTGTGTCTTATTTTTTATTTCCCTCCAAATGCATTTAGGAGTTGATGTGTCATAAATTAAATAGAGATATTTTAAATAAGGGATGTTTCTAAAAAGGACATTTTGAAAGGAACAATTGTAATATTGTTCATTTTTACATTTTACTTATAGTTACGATATGAATTTCGAGGAGAATTTTTAAACCGCATATAAAAAAAAATTGAAAATACATAATAATAATACTTCTTAGTAATGCAATCTTTTTTGTGTACCTACAGTAGACAATTTTTTCTTAATATCCAACGAGTCGAGGAAAAAAAACCGTAATCGTTAATAGGTAGGTTTTTTTTAGATTAATATATTCATACCTTTTTGTATATTATAATATTTTTTTACCACACTTTTTAAATATATTTCTATTATTTTTTTTAATAAACGTGGTCATGATTACAATCAGATAACAATGATTTATAACTGTAGTTTACGTTTAAAAAATATGACATTATTATTATTATATTTTAATATCTTCTGAGAACAATTTAATACAACTCTACCATAACCGTATTTCTTCATATTATTATGATTTCTATAGCTGATCATAACTAAATAAGGAAAATATTTTATTTTATTTTAGGTTAGATATAATCATATAGTTATAAAATGATAATTATAACAGCCAACCGGAAAATAATAAACATACGATATTGTAAACATATATCAAGTCGTTAGAATAATATCCAAGCGTTTTCAGGACCGTAATTGTATAGGTTTTTTTAAGGTACTATTAATGAAAAAAATAAATATAAACGAATCAAGTATTGAATATTATATATTTTTAAATATTAATAAAACGATTCGGTACTAACATTAAACGTCGTAATTTTTGTAACTCGAGGTTTTGGTTTTTGTTTGCAAGTACTTATTAAGCACGGTGCATATTATATTTATTAAATACCGTTCAATATAAAATGATAACGTTTCGCAATAAAAAAGTAAAAGTTGTTTTAAAACTGAAAATTTAAAATAATTTACTGTATATTATAAGCAGCATATAGATATAAATAACAAAGTATTATAATTCATTTAATATTCATTTAATAACGCGGATGGTATCGATCCGTTTGATCGTATGATTAAATCTTAGTTTTGCCAGACTAATTATTGAACTAGATAACCATCATTAATAGAAATATATTATGTGAAACCGGGCAATTTTAATACCAAGAGGGCAAATTGTATTGATAAACCACTGAAATATTTGTTCATCCCATGAATTGTTTTAAATTCTGAGCCGAGCAAAGAAGCTTATAGTTTTACAAAGATTTTTTTTTTTTTATCTGTGCGTAACTTTTCTACCAGAAGACTTGCTCAGATTTCTACGTGTAGCGCCTTTTCTGAAAAAAAATTGGCGTGGAAAGGTACTTTAAGGAACTCATTTTTTGATTTTCTCAGGAGTTTTCTCATTAAATTTGAAAAACCGAAAAAAAAAAAATGGGAAAGTATAAGAAATATGGGTATTAGTTCAAATATATTACGGCCTTTTTTTTTTTCTGGCCACACATTTTTTGCCAGTATTTTTGCTTCAACTTTAAATAATAGGAATGTTTCTAAAAATAAATTTCACTAGGGAGGTACTTTAAAGAGTTCATTTTTTGATTTTCCCTAGAGTTTTTCCAGAAAACGTAGGGAAACTGGGAAAATTGGTACAACATTAAACAAATTTTATTAAAGAAAATACATAAAGCCTGTTTAATTATTTTACTACAAAATATCATGTATATATTGTTAACAAAACATCATTATCAACTGAACTCCGCTCAGAATTGTTTTTTCTTAAGCAATGATTGATCGTTGCTTACATATAAATATTAAATTCCTGTCTACATCCTACCTTCCCAACTTTTCATCTACACAAGTGGCTGCATCCGTCCTCATTATCTTATCTTTTTTTATTATTTTTTTAATATTTTATTATTATTATAAATTGTTAACACATGTGATTACATGTCACGTTTTTAAAATAATTGCTTCTATCAAGTCTACCTTGGTTTCACTCCTTATCAAAACACTTATTATTTTGGAAAGTATACATTTTTTTTCGGAATTTTAATTTTAGACAATTAAAGAAACAATTAGCTCTAAAATTTTATATTTCCGTAATTTTTATTACCTTTAACTGCTACCCAGTTTTGATTTTAAATAGCTACCTATAATATTTAAAATACCAAAAATAGATGAAGTTTTAGTTTAAAAACTTTTTTGGTGTTGAAACATTTAATTTCCGTTAACTTGTTGACGCGATATTCTATTTTTAAGTTTTAATAGAGAGAGAGTATTGGGGCACTATTCAAAGGTTGCATATTTCGCCACTGTACACTCATATTCCTCTAACTGACCTTTCTCTCCTTTTACCAAAACTAAAATGTTTGGACTTTTTTTTTTTAAGATATATCATTAGCCAATAAGATTAGTCAACAGTTATAGTTAATCATTAGCAATGGTTAATCGTTGCGTGCAGATATACATTAAATTTCCCCTATACTACTTTTTCAAATTCTTACCTACAATAGTGATTGCACCCGTCTCCATTATCCTAGGACAGCTTTTTTAAAAACATTTTTGAAATAATTGGTCGAAAACCGAGTATTTTGCCATAAGTGTTCTCCAAAGGAAATTAATACTTAATGAAGTATTTTTTATAAAATTTGTTTGTGTATATATTTCACTCAGACTTATTTTTTTTTTTTTATATATAGTGATATTAATATTGTACTTGCAGTGGAGTTTGGTTAATATATTTTTGTCTTGTATTTAAAATTTAAAATTAATATTCTATTATAATAATTAAAAAAAAAAAACCAATAATATTCATTTTTCAATGTGTTTTTTGCTGAAATGTTTTTATGCTCCAAAAACTTCTAAATCATACACAATTCTGTTTTCTTTGCATTTGTTTATTTCTTATTCACAGTATTACTACTTTTTTTAAAAATATAAAACACGGCTATACCTAAGGGCTAAGACCTTTTGTATTCCAGTATTTTTGGTATGCCTCTGGAGTCTAAGTCTGTATTGTGTTGTTATTTTAAACATGAAGACGACAGTAATAATTATCGCATACAAAAAAAAAAGTTAAAAGGAAAAAAAACAATCTATTTTGAGTGGCGCTTAGTATTAAAATACTATAATGCTCACTTGTAATATTTATTATTTGTCACTGTTTTTTCAGCATTTCACTTTTAACTCAGAAATTCTTATAGGTACATAGATTTCTTTACGTACCTATTTTTACTATCTTTGTTTAAATATATCTAGCCTAACTACGGGGCTGTGGAACAAAACTTTTCGAACATGTTTAGACGACCCAAAAAAATATTTCTCCCGAAAAAAATTTGTTATAAAAATCTACTACTTGATTTTACGTGTGTATTGCATGATTATCATCTTTCGATCGTTATAATAATGAATTATGATTATTCTTATGTTTAGCCTATATGTTAATTTTAATTATAACCAGTTGCATGATCGTTGTGTGAGTCAATATATTTAATATACAAATTAAAACTGTGTGAAATATTAATACAAAATATAATTTAAGACTTTTTTCTTCAAAGGCCTATAATATATTAAATTATTTTAATTTTAAAAGTGTGTAACACTGTATTTTAATTTTTAAGGATTCGGTTTTTGAATTTTGCATTATATCAGATGGAAGAGTTGTAAAATCGTATTAAAAATAGCTTCCGAAATAGTTGATGGTACCAAAATAGTAGTTTTCCATTTAAATATTATTATCATATAATTTTTGAGTTATATATATCCAAATCTTTAAAAAAATGTCCGATTGTTCCTTTTACGCGACGAATTGAGTTTTGGTTTAATTTCGTGTTAAACACATAGTACATATTATATTGCGTATAATGGTTTTAAACTTAAATTTGTAGGTATATGAATGCCATAATCGATGTATCGACATAAGCATTTAAATTAATTTTCAAGTTGTGATGTCTATAGATACAGTCAGAGTAATATAGGAAACTATATCGAGGGATAGACCTTAAACCATTAAATATTAAAACAGTATTCACGAAACAAATTATAGTTGATGGATGTTCAGTTCGTAAGTTGAATTCGATAATTTATTACGCAAGTTCTCCGATGAATTTTAAAAGCTTGAGTATACTGTGTAGTATAAGTATATAGTATACGCACGTGGCATATTCACGGGAACGTGTCTGTGAATGTTTTTTCAACAATTCTTTACATGTTAAAACACTATAATATAATGTTGTAGGGCCCATTTTTTCGGATGTTAAAGGAGAATAATATAGTTTCGGAAATGTTTACTTGCTCTGACAATAGATATGATTACGGGTATGCATAAAAAATTCGATGAAATGCCGTAGTAAAATGTCGACTGGAATTATGACCAATAATCATATAATTCGATTTTATATTATATTTATTAGGCTATAAATATTAAATAATACGATTTCGGCGTAGTGTTGCGTTTTCAACAAAACTTTTGTTTTCGCCAACTTATTGGTTTGCATTCGATATTATTTAACTATTTATAAACCGACATTTTCAGAAAAGTATATGCTTTTATTTAAATAATGTACGATAGTTAGCTGAAACATACAAAAAACCAGCGATAATTTGAAAAGAAAAGAAAAATAACATTTAAACGTTTAGAAAGGGAAAATGAAAAATGAAAATATTGTTTATAACTGTTTATAGGAAATTTGGATAAAGAATTCTGTCTTCTGTTTCTACCGAAAAAAAAATGAAATTAAATAAATTATTAATTTAAATATTATTTGTTGAAAAAGCCCATAATAATATTATTAATAATAATAATAATAATAATAATAATATTAAATTATCGTCTGACGATGATTAAAAAATTAGCATGAAAGCTTTTATGACATTATATCTAACCAAGTGACTCGCGAGAGTTCGTCATGTTTGTTTTGTATGTTTTTTTGCAGCACGAATTTTAACATGCCGGGTTGTTTCCGTTGATTGTTTTTTTTGTAGATATTAAGACTACGAGCGAATGTGCCGTCGGGTCAACAAGGTCACACCGAAAGCCGAGCCATGATCAAGGTAATGATGTCCGCAGAGGTTTTTTTTCTTCTTTTTTTCTTTTCTTTTTTTTTATTTATTTTTTATTTTTTGTGATAATTTATATCTTCCAATCTATGCGTCACTTTATTCTCAACTTAAAAATCTGAAATTCTGAACACGTTTTTATTACCTACCTACGTATATATATATATATATACGTAAACCTAGTGAAAGAGGAATTTTCGTTCAGAGCTTGGTATATACGCACGCACACACACACACACACACATATACAACAATATACCTATCCAGTATACCCGTCAAAGGGGCAAAATGTGATTTGTCGACGATTTATTAAACGCGTGTGTTTTTCTTTCTGTGAGTGCGCGCGTGAGTGGAAAACATGCGACATGAATTTCAAAAACCAACCAGGACGGGTCATTTTTTTTGCACACACACACACACTCACACACACACACATCCATCCCATATTCGCATTCGGCTTCGACACATTCATTTAAAACCACATGGTATTGTTTTACTAATACGTTACGCCATAGGCGGAAATTGTTCATAATCTTAGAGGAGGGGTTGGTATTTTAAAATATCCCATTGCGTACCTATCAAAACTGGTCTCTACGCTCACAAAAATCATCTTACCTCAAACATCATGAATAACCTATGCGTGTAATTTATTATAGACATTCTACACCGGCCATGCCATACATATACGTTATATATACCCCCCCCCCCATCGATTTCCGCCTATGCGTTACAGGCGTATTATACACACATTCTGAAATCGTAACAATTTTATCATAATAATGTAATAATATATAATATAATGATTGTTATTGTCGTCGTGATTAACGGTATACGGGGTGGTATAGCATATTGCATACGGACTAAACGATAATGCGCGCGGTTTTGTGCATTTTACAGCGTTCATATTGCTCACCTGCAGCGGGCCGACCTTTTGACCGAATAATTATTTACGGTATGACGATCTGCATTTTTGCTACCTGTATTATAAAATTATAGTTTGATAATAATCGTGTGGTACTAAAATAACGCCTTTTATCTAACAAACACGCCAGCCCGTAACATTTGTTAACATAATATAATAAAAATATTGTTCGTCGGATTTAATCAACGCGTTTTTTTGTCTCCCGTGAACAATATTGAAATTTTTTTAATCTTGACACAACGTTTAATTTTTTTTTTTTTAATCAATGTACGTAATATGTTTTCACTATGTGTTTAAACCGCAATATTGTCTACGTTACGCTTGTATCGGTTCGTGTTTACCGTCGTATATTGAATGTTTTTATTTTATTGATTTTGCAAAAATAACGCTAAGGGGTTAAATATTTTAATTTCAATAAAATGCATCCTTGTACATATTATATACATTATACATAACGCGCATGCATTGCAATAATATAAAAACAAAAGCAGAATTAATTACAGATTATACAGTTATTATTATTATTAATTTGTTATTGTGTGTGATGTTTCCTTTGTATTCCAAATATAGGTATAAAATATTTAAAATATCTACGAGTATATTGCAATTTGTATTAATTGTTGTTTATAAAATACAATAAATATTACTCTATACTTGCATATATTATATAGATATATTAGACTAAAAATTATAATATTTAGGTTGAGTTGTTGAAGTATGCACCACAGATAAATAAAACCACTAGATAACCGACATTATGACAGTAAATTTTCATTTTGCCAACCGACCATATACCAATAGAACACATTTTATTGATTAGACCGTGAAATATTTATGTATGTATATGCCATGCATTATGTGATCGTATGAAATCATTCATATTATTCATATTATTCATATTATTTCCAGTAACCTGTAGACAAGGTTTTAATTATTATGGTTAGGAGCGTCATGTAAGGGGGTGTTTGAGGGCTGCAGCTCCTCATGGTATCGATAAACTGGAGGTATAAGGAATATATGCCGGATAAAACTGTACATGAATATCTAAAATAGTGAACCTCATTTGACATTTTAAAAATCTGGCGATTACGGTTATGGTATTATTGAAAGGTATATTTGCCTTTAATATATTGAGTGACATCTTTTTCAAATAGTTTAAACGGGATATAATATTAAATATTAATATAATATTAAATTATTTCTTTGTTTTTGATAAATTCTTGCTTTTTGTTATACTTTTCTCTATGTTTTATTGGAACTAATTTCTGATTTGTTAGTATTTTTATAACGGTGAAAACCAATGGTTCTTAATTTTCCAGTCTAATATGTGGCTTGAAACCACTTAAAATAATATTGTCGGACGAAATCGAAATTCTCAATTTTTCATTTGGTACGCAATCGGATGCATACCTGCTAAAACCGGACGCAATCAAAACTTGAGATGTGTTACAAAGATCAAAACGGGACGCAATCAGACGACGCTTATTCCAGAGACTCGTGTGTCCACGCCACGTGCTTTTTGTCGTATTCTGATCTGTTATAATCTTGGTAACATTTGGTAACCTATACCTATTGGGAAATTTCTAGAGTTAGACTAAATTCATCTTTTCTCTCATTTGGGTTACACCGGTCGGTCAATATTTTAGTGTTATCAATATAACAAGTCTATAATATCGCCTTACTGTATAGATCTGTGCCTCTGTCATACTATCGGTTATTATGTCGTTTTACATGTCTATGGTGTACAAATGGTTTGAGTGAATATTGTATTATCTGATAACAGCTGTTATGAATTTAAAAAAAATGTATAAATTTACTTTACAGATTACTTTTAAGAATATAAATCATGCATGTTATCATAATATGTTTATGAATACTTTAAATTAATATCAATGTGAAATATTTTTCACGGTAAACTTTAAGTCGATATCGGTATAGCCCAAAACGCGAGGAACTTTTGTTTTATTTAATTGTTCATAAAAAAAAAAAAAAAAACAAATGAACTTGTTATTTTGCAAACAAAGTCATAATATTAAATTCTTTACATAAGTAAAGTTAGTATTATAGGTTAAAGACCTTAAAACTTTCTAAGCAAAATAATTTAATAAACTTTGGACTTCCAAATGTATGACAATGACAATGAATTTTATGTATATAAAAACTTTGCTCGTAATTATATTTTCCAAAAACGCTGTTTTATGGTAATTTTTTTTTTATTCGTTATTATTATCATTATTTTCACGCAGTTATTTCATCTTGATAATAATAATAATAATAATAATATTTTCAAGTGTGGGAATTAAATTCATCACATTAAATGGACTGTAAACAATTTATAAGAGGTAGAAATCCTTACAGGAAGCCATGGTGGCGAAATGCAGTCAATGCATATACTTTTTACCTAGCCATTTCTGTATTAAACCTTAATAACCGCTATTAAACAGTCATTCGAAAAAGCGGAAATTGAATTTAAATCTTTAATACTTACTTTTATATATATATTATGACTTTTATTTTGTTGTATTGAAAAATCGTGTAAATACCTACATATCTATTAATTTATTATACAATATATATTGTAAAGACAAATTTAATTTTCTTGTTCTTAGTTCAAATACACGAGTAATTAAGTTAAAATAAAGTAAATATCATTAGAATATTTTTATGTAGTGTGTTTATGAAACGTAAAAAAAATATTTATATTGTATACAGTTGTGGTAGTCTCACTGGTAGTAAGTACGTAGTCGTGCTTATTGTGTATAATATATATTTTTTATGTTAAGGACATTGTTTTTAATTGGGAGCTATTTTTATTGAGTGCGTGTACAAGTTATCTTATTAAATTCAAAAGTTATTCTAATATATAAAATTGTGTAATAACTACACCGAATAAAACGAGCGGGTTTTGGCATTCTTAAAATTAAAATTAGGTAGACACTTTGCATTGTACAATGATTGTTGAAAATTCAATACTATTATAGTTTAAAAACGACAGTAAATCATTAATTAACAATACAATAAATTGTATAGTGTATCTAAGACTTTTTCCAGTTTTCTCTGACAGTACAATGATGATTATTTCGCTGCCATATTCCAATGTATTGTAATTTATATCAATGTCGTTCAATCGAAATCGTATTAGGAAACATAGTTAGCATACCTATACGTATTTATAAGTGCTCTCTGAAAAAATAAAACTTCATCTTTAGCTACTGTACCTATAGCTGACCTAAGATATTATAGTAAGGTCATTAGTTCATTCGTTTTCTTTCTTATATTTATTGGAACTCAAATGTGTATTTTTATTTTTAAATGAAAAACAAAAATATTTTGCAATTAATAATAACACGCGCACAATATTATTATTTATGTCGACCCAATGTTAAAAATTTAAATCAACAACGAGCTTGGTTTTAATGATGTCGATTAATCGTAATGAATATTGAACCGCGAAATAACAATTTACCGTCTGTTTAATATTTTACGACGAAACCCATATATAATAATATATACCTATATTATTAATTCACAACTGTCACGCGACATATTATTTTACAACGCCAATGTTGTGTAATATTAATTCGTTCAGTTCTAATGTTTTTTATTATAATATTATTATAGTTCCTGAATATGGCCAGTGTGTTTATGAGGATATTCAACTTGATATGCATGATGTTGCTCATCGGACATTGGTCCGGATGCCTACAATTCCTAGTCCCTAATCTACAAGGATTTCCACCCGATTCGTGGGTCGCTATTAACGAGTTACAGGTAATATAAAAATCTTATATTATAACGAAATGTTAAATCAAAAACCCGCGTTTGTAACCATGCACAGTTATTCGCCAGATAAACTCATTCAACAAATCAATTTGACCAAATAAAGTAGTATGTGTTTTTCAATTTAAAGTGCCGTTAATAGGTGGAAAACGCTATAAGATAACGCCTCCAATTTAAAATTCGATCTTAATCTGTTTGATTGTAAATACAAGTATAAAGCTCTAATACTAACGATTTATTATAGAACTGTATTGTTGGAAAATATTAATACAATATATAATACAAATTTAATCTTATTTAAATTTATAAAAAGCAATGTACGTATATGGTTTTGGTTTATATACTTAAAAATTCCTTTTTATTTGATTACACCTTTTTTAAATAAAAAAACCTGATCATAGCAGACGGTTAAGGTGCAATTAAAAAAAAAAATTTAATATAATAATTAAAATTTTTTTCATCTTGTTGGCATCTTTGTAATTATTGCGATTTTGCATAGTCATATATTTTATACTTCAAAATTAGCTGTGTCAGTTATAAGCAATGTCATAATAATATTATTTTCATAATCATTGTATTGTATTTCCTGTTTAAAATTTATTTTAATGGATATTACCGTCATTCGTACCTTGACTGGTTTGAATCTACGATGAGACGATTGAAAATTAATTTTAATCACTATGTTTGAAATGCCACACGGATATGCCAAGAAAGCATATTATCTATAACCAAATTTTATAAAATACGGTTTTAATATCACGTAGGGCTCATTTCCTAATACTGCCAAAAGTCTTCCTTAAAAAATGACACGATAAGCATAGAAACATTTTCAATTTAAAAAATTATAAACCAACATTAGACAAGACACCAGCAGATATACATGTCACAATTTATGGACATTTTTTTGATGTATACATTATTGGCTGTTTTGATTTTTAGCTTTCTTTTTTTTTTTAAAATATAAATTGCTTCCTTGTGGTCTTAAACTTACCCAAAATAAATTTGAGCCGAAAAAAATTGACTTTTGAATCAAGTAAAATTACACTTGATTCCAAGTGAACCTTATGTATTCTTTTGTAATCTTTAAGAAAAAACTATGTAAAACCTCGAACTTTCGAACTTAATGAGTAAATATGATTTAATTGAAAATATCATTTCTACTTTTTTATTTTATTTAAATAGAAAAACTTATTATGCTATTAGTAAGTTCTAAAACTTATTTTTTTGAGCTCAATTATTTTTTTTTGGTAAGTTTGAGACCACAAGGAAGCAGCTTCCAGTCTTAATTCGAAAAATAAAAGTTAAAATCAAAACAACCTAGTATAAATGTATAAAACTGTACACATATTATAGTATCTAAGAAGACAGAACTATATATTTTTACACACATATGTCTACTTTTTAATTTTTTAACACGACATGTGTGTACCTGTGTATAGATGTCCGAATCCGCGGTAATAACAGTACTATTGTCATTTAATGCTACCCAACTTGGGCTCTAATACACGTTAAAATAATTGCACATGGTTTTAATGACAATTTATATTTTCAAGTTTAAACTGTCTTGATGTAGTTTAATTTTCTACACATTTGTATGCATCAAACGAATGCGTGAAATATTGAACCAAAGACGGTTTATTATTTATTAATCGTTTACAATTTAGAATATAGGAGTAATGCTGGTTAACTAATACATTATTCCCCAGCTGTAACTTTTCACCTATTATAATATGCCGGCTTATAGTTCCTTCAAAAATGGCTAAATAAAACGTACCTATAAAAACCTGAATGACAAAATGGCTGGTTCGTGATTAAAAAGAAGTCGCTATTGTTAAAAAAAAAAAGTATAGAAATCAGTAACATGACATTATTCCATCTAAATTAAACATTTAATTGAAAAATAAAAATATTTAGATATTTTTTTTTAATTTTTAAAATTTTTTTTATCTGTTTACAATGGATAAACCCATAAACCCATATCGTAGAATGCCATACCTTGTCCCTGGTTTGTATAGTCGTATCTAGTATTATTATTACTTTAAGATTTTGAGTGGAGCGAGGAGGAATGTATTGATTTTACAACAATATTTAATTTAAATTTATTTTTCTGTGGAAAACTTTTCTACTAGCTAGTTTGTTTTTATTTACAATTATACTGGGAAGGTATTTTAAGGAGGTAATCTTGATTTTCCTAGGAGTTTTCCCAATAAATTGGAAAACCATGGTAAAAATGGTAAAATATTAAACAAATATTATTAAAGAAAATATATAATGTATCTTTTTTTTTTTTTTTTTTAGTTAATTTTAAGATGTACTAAAACTGTGCAAATCGTTGGTTTTAATAATTTTGTATTTGTATATTTAACACCGATAGTGTTGAACTAAAAAAAAAATACAAAAATACAAAAATATTGATTTGAAAAATTAAGTTTTACGTCTGTGCGTACAAATATAATTACGTGTTATAACCGTGAATGTACATAGGTATACTTAGGTACGGTTTTTAAACTAAACGTGATGTAAATAAAGCCAGACCACCAATGACTATATGTAAGCTGTATATATATATATATATCAAAAGAAAAGTCGAGTTTTATAATAAAAAGATATTTCTGTAATTTATATTTTTGTTCAGCTACTACGACACTCTTAGACATAGTTTAGTATTTGTTTACTTTTTCAACAGCCTCGCCCAAAGAACGTGGAATACCATTAAAAATAATGTTTTACTACACAACGTATGACTTTATTTACTCCTCGAGTAAAACAGTGATATTATTATGCAGATATTTTCAAACATATTATAGTGACTTGTAAGGTATACGCGATGTATTCGTGTCACTACATACGATGTATAGTATAATATATTGGTACATCGGTGCGTGTAGCATCGTAAATTTAAACGTTTCCGAAAATTTAAAACGCTACACATAAATAAAATGCGGCTTTAGCGTGTTGGATTTACATAGGAAATTTAAAGATTTGGCGGTACCATAAGAAAACCTCCGTGATCGAAATCGACGCATAGTATTAATAATCGATCGGAAACGATAATGTCGCCAATAATTTAAATTTTATCTTTATTCCTGTTCGTATATATATATATATATATATATATATACACGAGTAGGTACCTACGTACGTATATGGATTACTCTCTGTAAGCCACGAGATAAAACTCTCTGGAAACTTGTATAATATACCTACTTATAATAATGTATACGGGCATAAAATATTATAAACTCGTCATCTTTTTAAAATTTCGGCTTTAGAGTTTTATTTTTTCAATTGTTGCTAGATTACATTTATTCGAACGAAACCCCGCTAGTGCTGCAGCACGTTGAATAATGTTATTTTCGTTTATTTTTTATTATTAAAATATTATAGGTATAGGTATGAATCGCGCTTGACTGATTAAAAAAGGTAAAACTGTAAAATATATACACGTTTTGAATTAATTAAAAAACTTTTGTACCGACTGTAGATTATGTTTAAACTATATATATATATATATGTATATACACGCGTCGGGGTATAACAAAAACTCCTCTTATAGTTTTCAAGGCGCGTATTATTTTACTGCACGATCGTGTTATTACAATATTATGTTGTACAAAGTGTGAAACCGAATTCGATTGTAACTTTTAACGATGTTTATGTATATGTATACAGGATGCCAACTGGGCAGAAAAATACTCGTGGTCACTGTTCAAAGCAATGTCGCATATGTTGTGCATCGGATACGGTCGGTTCCCTCCGCAGTCGTTGACTGACATGTGGCTGACCATGTTATCGATGATTAGCGGAGCTACGTGCTACGCTCTGTTCTTGGGACACGCCACAAATCTGATACAGAGTTTGGATTCGTCTCGGCGGCAGTACCGCGAAAAGGTATTGTCATAGTGGTAATATGGGAGGGGTGGCAAAAGGAAACTGAGGAGGCGAGAGTGTCTTTTTGCCCCTCCTCCGTTGTAAATCGCGATAAAATTTATTTGAACATAATATAGAAAATTAAAAAAAAACACGTTTAATAGTATTATTTTTTCATCCATGAAAATAATAAATAATCAGATCGATAATGTCGTCCGATAATATTATCATGTATCTAAGATTAACCTAACCTAACTTAAAGATAACTTAATTCGTGTTTATGCTGGTTGTGGGCACATTGCCACGGCAATAATGTTTGTTTGTGGCTATAATCAAATCAATTGAATTTCAATAAATATTAATAATATATACCTATGATTGTTTAATATCACAATTATTAAAACGTTTTGAATTGCAAAATTATTAAAACTGTTAATCAAGTGTCAACATTATTTATTAATTTATGATTGTATTATATGTACGCTTTTTTTTGTTATTAACTGCCTATAAGTTTTCACCGTTTATATTTTTATACTTTTTGATTCGATATTTTAAGCTTGAGTACATTAACTAATAACTACAATATTGATTTCTAAACTGGGGGTAATACATCTGCGTGGGGTAAAGTTCCTTTCTATTTTGTTTATACCTAATAGATTTTAAGTTTTACCATAGACTGCCCTCTCAACAATTTATCTTAGATTATATCGCTGGGCATTATAATATTCGGATAGTACATAGTTGTTAGAAAATTAAATTGGGAAACTATAATCACGGCAGCCTTATGCAGCAACACCAACGTCGAAAAATGAAAAATAATCCGCCACGACCAAACCCACGAAAATCGGTGTCTTAAATGAAAACCTTTAGTCGTTGGAAAACCACGCCAAGTTTTTCTTTATATAGGAACGGGGAAATGGAAAATATTATGCCTGGTTGGTTATATACTGAAATGGAAAAATCGCGTTGCTGAGCGATGTTGAAAAATTCGAAAAATGAATCATAATACGAAGTTATGGTATTATATTTTGGGAGAGAACGGTTGGAAACGGTGAAATATTGCGCGTGGCCAGTGTCTAATTAACTGAAATATTGGCCAAGTGCACAATACTAGTTGGAACCCGTCTGTATATTTATATTAGAGACGAACGCGGAAAATTCGATGGGAAGGGTTGACGTTTACCACTAATATATATAAATCTAATTTGAGAATACTCTGTAAAAAAACGTCCTGTTATGTATTTTATATGTACCTTATGCTATTTATATATTTTTTTGTACTACTCAGTTGTTATACTTCACAGAAATATTAATTCTTCAATGGGGGAAAAAAATGGGGGCATATAGAATAATGTCTCGAGACCCTACACGTGAGCCCATATATTTTATGGACCACGTGCACAGACTGCACTTACGTTAATCTGGGCTTGGTCTAACCCCTTATAACTTTTCTTGACAACTGTAATTATCCGATTTTACTGGCGTACTTACTTTAATAGCTATAATTATTCGTTCATCGGGACGCATTATGTTATATTATTATTTATTATACTATCGGTTTACGGGGGTTTTTTTTTTATTAGGTTAAACAAGTGGAAGAATATATGTCCTACAGACGACTGCCGTTGGACATGCGCAAAAGAATAACCGAATATTTCGAACACAGGTATCAGGGAAAGTTTTTCGACGAAAAATGGATATTGGACGAAATGTCCGACAAGCTGCGTGAGGTGAGTGTTTCCGTATTTCACTGATAAGTCATGCACCTAATACTTGAGACGTAAATCAAATGGATTTTGAATTTAGGACGTTCGAAATTACACGTGCCGTAAATTAGTGACGAATTTGCCGCTTTTGCGAAACGCCGACAGCAATTTGCTCACCGAATTGATCGACTGCTTAGAGTTTGAGATGTTTCAACCAGGTAATTTTTTATGTTTTTTATTGTTGTTATTTTATCTCTTACAATTATTTTCAATAATATAATTGGAAATATTTGTTAGTTTTTTTTTTTTTTTTTGATTACGGTGCGTTTTAACGAGAAACGAACATTGACGGTCGAGAACGGGGATGAAGGACGCGAAGAAAAAAACAGCGTAATACTATATAGATGATGCAATGGTATATGCAAGATTTAACGATTTTCAAATAAGAAATTCTGCTCGGGACCGACTGATAGATAGACCGGCTAACCGCTTGTGGGGTAGATGCGGGTAGGGGTAAATAAAAAAAAAAAAAAAAATAAAATAAATAACGTACAAACATACGAGGAAAAAATACGTAACTATCTGTGCGAAAGGAATGCAAAATAATTCTGTTTGGAAACAGTACGCGCTTGTCACAAGAATTGAGATCTAAGGCACATATATAGTGGTTTTGTGAACGTGATGCGGGGTCGCTGTTGGGTATACTGCTGCTGCTGTAGGGGTAGTCCGATTGCGGTTGAACGATCGTGCAATTTAAAGATCTATGTCTGTTAAACGGCAACATTCGTTACGCCCTGACGTAAATACTGTAAACGGTTTTTTTGTTTTCTTTATTTGTTTTTCTTTATTTAAACCATACGGCCGACGAAAATCCCGCCGATTAATGGATATATAATAATGATTGCAATGTTGATGTTGCTATGAGGGATTGGGTAGTTTTATAATATTATCAAAAAAAAATTAGAAAATGTAACGTTGATATTTCTCATTATTATCATTAATAATCCTAAGAGATTATAGTTTATTGTAATATTTTATACTTCTTGTTGTAGTTAAATTCTTTTTTTCCTATAATGCGTTCTCATGATTTGGATTACATAATAATATACCCGGCTCTAGTTTTTTTCTGCTAAAATCTTATTGTTTTTTGTAAGGTTTTACTATTACTAACATTATGTCATTATCTCTTCTGGATTGAATAAATTTCCATAATTTACGTTTTTCCTTTATTCTGCAGTTTAAAACATCTCCGTCCATGACATTTGTAAAATTTGTTTGAAACACTAAATCTCAATTGTCACTAGTTTAATTGTTTAATTATAATCTAAAATTGTCCAGGTTTTGCAGTCAAACAATTCCATATTCACTGCCTTTAAAAATGTCTTCCTTACAAGCAGCCCGAAACTATAACTAATAAAGATTAGATGGATTTTATTTTGCAAGGTCCTTTTTTTTGCGATCGTCCTCTGTTATACAGGATAACCAATATACTATTAGACTCTCATTATCTCGGAAAGTATTCACTTTTTTTGGCAATTTAAAAAACAAGCAACTCTAAAATGTAACATAACTATTAATTTTGTCACTTTTTTTGAGTGGGGTGGGAAAGGGCGTGAGACGACTACTTATTTTTGATTTTCAAATGGCAAACTATATTCAAAAATCTATAAATAGATGTGATATTAGTTAAAATACATTTTAGTGTTGAAATTTTTGATTTCTGTCTAGCCGTTGCCGAGATATTTCACTTTTGATTTTAGGTTGGGGAAGAGTAGTGGAGTATAATTTTGTGTGACTAGTTTCTAAATGGATGTTTGAAACATTGCACTTGTTCTATCTGCTTGTTACTCAAACTAATGCGAATATCCTCAGTAATGCGTAAATAAAAACACGTGTAATCCTAGAAAATATCCATTTAGAAAACACTAAACACCGCCAAAACAATTAATGTTGAGTTTGATAAGATTAGGCAGTGATTAAAATTGTTATTACATTACGCGTTATTCGTGTACCTAATTATAATATTTAAAATCACACTGTAACATCATTTTACTGTGGCCATTGTAATTCGATACAAAATATAATACCGTAATATTGAAACAAAATAGGGAATAATTTTCTTTCGATTTTATCCGAAATCGAAAACGTTTCGATAAAATAATGTTATTATTATTAATTGACACTTTTGATCGTCTAGTTGAGCACTCAAGCTCATAATAAAATAATAATATACAATACGTATTTTTGTACAGTATTCGCAAATATTGTTACGTAAATTGAATAGACATAAATCATTATTATGTTACACAATGCTTTACGTATGTAAAAAATATACGGAATTCGAGGGAAATACGTAATATAGTGATTTAATATTTAATAATGATTGAACACGGCGGAATAATATTATCCATCGATAATTACTATTTGCCGTTCAACATAGCTGATTCAAGTAAACAATTTAAACTAATATGTATTTTGTATATTATCGCATACAGAATAAAATATAATGTATACGGACAATTTGGGATATCTGCTTTGTTACTTCAGAGACTATTGTTGACTCGTATACAGAGTTTCCAGATTATAATAATAGTGTGTATTATTTGACATTTAGCCATGCAACAGTATTATGACGTTTTACGTATTGTACCGAATACTAATTATCGTTACATGTATAATAAACGTTTAATAAAATAATAAAGTAAAACAAAAATATTAAAATGATTAATGTTCGTAAATAAACAAAGTCAAGAAATATGTAAATAAAAAAAATGTATATATAAAAATAAAAAATAAATGAATGAATGAATGCGTTGCCAAGAGTATTATGGTAAGTGTATTATACGACCGGTTTCGAATTAAAAATTCATCATCAGGTATATCACAGTCGAAATGTAAAACGTAACTGAATGTAAAAAATTAAATGAAGGGATACATAAGGAAAAAGATTACACAAATTGGTCGTTTTACATAGAAATAATTTATTTTAATAGGAGAGACTATTTAAAATGGGTTGTTATTAAACATTGATATGTTACGAAATATAAATTATTATCTCATTATTTATTATCCAAAATGTATTGATATAAGACGTTTTTTTAAAAATCGGTATGTACATTTAAAACATTATTAAAATTATTTTTCTTTATTTCATTGTATATATGTAATTCTTCTAAAACTGAATTAATGTTAATGTTATTTTGTGTATTCAATATCTCTAAGTCTTTATTAGTATCAAAACTTATATTATAGTTATTTTCTAAAACATGTTAAACGAAATTTGAATTAAGGGCAGTCTTTTTTAATTTTATTTCAGAAATGTGTTCTTTGTATCTTATTTTAAAATTTCCATTCGTCTTACCTGTATACAATTTGTTACAGTTACATTTAAATTTTTACACACCAGCATTTTCAAAATAAGGGAGATTTTTTGAGAAGTTTTTAGTTTTATTGTTTATATGTTTGATTAAATTATTATTAGTCTTAAAAGCGATTTTTACATTATTTGTATTATTGTTCAGAATTTTAGCGAATTTGTTAGACATATTATTTTGATATTTTATACTACAATAATTAACAATGATTTTTATTATTATACATGAATTGTTTATTTACATATTTATTTATTATATTCATCAATATTTTCTCAACAAATTACGCAGTTTTTCATAAAAAAAAAAAAAAAAAAAAAAAAGTAATAAATTTCGTCTCAATAATATTATTAGTAAGTATGAAAATATAGTGTATTATAGCGTAATTATAATTTGTCATTGATTAGATTTAAGCCTAAACCACGCTATGTCTGAGTATGCAAATTATTAGTAGGTTTCTTACTATATGCTACCTAATATTGAACATTAATGGCTCATTAATGTTTAGAACTTTAAGAGTATTAAAATGGAATGTTGTGTTTAAAAACGTTATTATCGAGTTTTATCTGGATTATAATTCCTTTAAAAAAAAATATATATATATATATACATGAATAAGGTAATATAATAAATCTAAAAATGTAACCTATAATACTCGACACTTCATGTCGCACGGACGAAAATAATTACATTTTATCCATTCAATGATATATGTACAACATATATATATATATTATTTTTAAAACATTCACTGATTTATATACTTACCTTATGTATAATATATTATTTTAGTTTTCGTTCTACCGTGAAATTTATGTTTCTTAATCAATATTGTTCCGTATAGATTTCCGGGGATATATTCTATCATTCGATAAAAAATGTGTGAAGTTGTTCGATTTAGAAAAAAAAAAAAAATAGGTATTCCGCGATATATATCACGAGGACAAGCTTAAAAATAAAGCCACCTTGGGATTCGATTCCTTTTCTTCTTTAAACGATAACGTTTATCGTTCAGGCCATCAATATTCTTCTTTGACAAGTATAAAAGACTACATTTTTTATGCCTTGTAAACAAAAAGTCTATTTTGGATTTTTAAATGAATGGTTTTTGTGAAAAACGTTGGTGGTATTTTTATATTATTATTGTTAAGCGTGTACATTATACAATTCTTAAACTTTTTAAATTAAAAAAAAATATATTTATTAAAGTGTAGACGTTATTTTAAAAACGAAAATATATTATAACAGGATTAATAATAAGCACATTGGCTAGGGTTGAAATATAGACGAGTATTTAATTCATTACCAATAATATACGCCCGAGTGTTTTGTTTTTTTTTTTTTTTTTGTATCACAAAAATATTGTTAACAAACTCGGAATATAATAAAATACCTACTTAATAAGCACTTATATTCGAGAATGTTTTTTTTTGTTTATTACCACAATTGCATTTAGGTACTGTTACTACGTAATGTTATAGCGTTCGGACGACAAATGAGATTCGATATTATTCGAGTATTTTCGACGATTCCGGTTTTGATAATATGATTTTTAACACGACAAGTCGATAAACTGTATACGATTGAAAACAATATAGCAATTGCTTCAATTCCGGCCGGTTCGGCGCCAACGTCAGACAGTACAGTGTTTCTGCGCCGAACAAAATGACCGAACGCGATTGTAGTGTTTATTGGGACAAAAACGGATTTCCGAACGGTCCGGGTTACCGTATGGTGGTCGAATACTGTCCGCGTGTTCCGCGTCTCTCTAAACGAACGTCCCGGGCCTTCGGCCGGCAATGACGATGGGGTGTAATAACGACGCGCAGTGTAAACGGCGACGATGACGATATGACGTATCGAACGCAGTAAATCACGCGGGTCCGACGGCATTGTAACGAGTATGGATGGTTTTGAGAACGGTTGTCCGAAAAGGACGCGCGCGCGTTTGCCCGAAAACGTACACGACCGAGACGAGAACCCCCCCCCCCCTGGAACAACGAACCCGTTTGACATTTAAACAGGCGAATTCTCCCGGGGAAAAACCCACGTACCCAGCCTAATCTCACGTAATATATATACACGGCGTGATGCGACCGTTCGCCGTTCGCCGTGACGGCGGTCAGCTGCGTTCGGCTGTATATTTTCATTGCTCGTGTAATATATCGACGTCCCGCGTCCCCCGTACGCCGTCACCGTGTTTGCCCGTCGGCCCGAGTCGACGGGGACGCCGCCGACCCAAGACCGAAATGCACGTCAAAGTCGCGTTCTCCCGACTTCAAACGAAAGTCCGTACGTGCTTCGAGAGTTGAACAGCGGCAATAATACCCGTGTATGGGTGCGTATACATTGTACCGATGAGGAGGGCGAGCCGATTACAGTGTAAATTCGTGTGTGTGTGTGTGTGTGTGTGTGGCTGAAATGTCGCCAACGTATATGTATGTATATATTTGCAAATTTATTAATTAACAACCGTTATAAATTTAAAAAAAAAACCCCTATACATTTTGGCGTTAAATTTTTCCGGAATTTGTTTTCTAGAATATTTAAGAAACAAGCTGCTCTACGATCGATGTTCCTTTTTTTTTGGTGACCCTTATTTTTTGGGGGGGGGGTAAAAGCAGTACTTATTTTCGATTTTCAAACGGCAACCTATATTAAAAAGTCCATAAACAGATGGACGATATTAGTTAAAATACGAATTAAAGTGTTGATACTTTTGATTTCCGTCGATCCGTTGACGAGATATTCCACTTTTAAGTTTGGGTCTGAGGAGAGCACTGGATTATCATTTGTGTCGGCGTGTTGATAATGGATGCCGTTTATTAGTTTGTACATAATACGGTAATTATTTACATTGTGTCCAATGATAGCCCGTTTTATTCGGTAAACAATTCTGAGCCGTGTCGGTTGAACTTATTTTGTTTAAATTTAAAATACTGTTATTATCGTTTGTAACCAAAAAGTGATATTTTCCACCGAGTTAGCGAATCACGACAAAAGAACGAAATCGAATAAAAAGCCGTTATTGCGTTAATAAATATTTCTGTTCTCAACGTCTCCTTTCTCCCCACCTCGGGTTTTCCTATATATTATTAAAAAAAAAAAATACTAAGAAAATCTAATAACGACCTGAATGTACCAACTAAACAAAATTTCCTACCATAAGTATTTTGTAACCACAAACCATCGCAGATGGTACCAAATGATCGGAATTATAAGATTTCTAGTAGAAAAGTTTTTCAGTGTCCTCAGAAGAAAAAAAACAACCTATTATTATTATCTTTGCTCAAAATCTATAAAATAAATGTAAAAGTTTTATTTGAAAAAAAAAAAAATCAAGTTACGAATGCCCATTCTGTGAGGTGTAAAATTTCCGGTTTCTAAACGTATTTTAAATTAGTGTTTCCTCAATCTTAGGTTCGCATTTCAAGTTCGAGTCGCAGATAATTTTGAATGGGTCACCAAAAAATTAAAACATTTTTATGACATTTACATTTAGTTGTGTTCGTGTATATGTATTACTTTAAAAATAAATGGCAGGTAATAGTATCATTTAATTATGGTAATTTAATAATTAAGTGGATTTGTTATGGTGGGTATCCATTTAGAATTATTTTCCAAAAGGTTGCGTGAAAAATTAGGAAAATATACCCCCCGTACAAATTAATTATTTCAAATTGCAAACGGTTGATAGACCGGCCATTTTTAAAATTCTTTAAGTAATTATATTTCAGTACCTATTTTTTTTTTTTTTTTTTTAATATTAACAAAAATGTCCTATTTAACATTGTATGGATAAAAAAAAATTGTTTTTATGGGTAATTTCAGGTTGATGATTTATATTAATGATAAATTATTATCAATTATACGTCAATAATATTTTGTACACATCTTATACGGTTCGCGGCTAATAACTTAGTCAATATTGATTTTCTCCTTACCAGTTACAATAGTTTATTTGTTCCTTATTACATTCTGATGACATTTTTTGGTTGGCAATTTTTTTGTTTGTTTTTTTTTTTTTTCAGTGCACTCTATAAGGTATACACACACACACACACACACACACACCTTTTATACATATGCGTCTTATCGTCCATACGGAGATATACCTTAATACATAATTAATTACAATCATAACGTACATTTTCCAATCTGCGTTCCATTTGGAATTATTATTATTATTGTTATTGTTATTGATTATTGTTTCGTACATCGTTTATCGTTTACCGTATATTTTCAAAGTTGTTAATTGAACCGTTGCGCGTACGGGGTATAATTAAAATGCAAAACTACGTAAATAGGTAAATGTATAGTCTGTATATATTACGTATAATGTTAAAAATAATACGTATACAATAATCGGTTCTAATTCCGCAATACGTTGCATACGTCCTATTCGATGTTCGTAATTAATCGAAGCGTTATGTTTGAAAACGGCGTACACAATCGGCACGTACCTATAACGTCGCAAACACGCAAAATATTATGTTAGATATTATTATATAATTTTCAGGGGTTAATTGTTGTATTATATTTACGAAATAAAATAACGAAACTGGCCAAACTAATGAACAATAATCTTAACTCGCGATTAAGTTAATTGAAAGCTCGTTGTCGGTATTTATTGACTAAGTTATGTTAGTCAAAACGTTACGTCGAAGACGATTCATTGACTTGTTAACGCGAGTAAAATTGATCGGCGGATTCCGAATGCAGTGAGATTTCACTACCATGTGTGCTTTTATGTTTTAAATTTAATTTTTCTGCCTTTTAACCACTTTTCTGCCGGTAATCTTGATCCAATGGAAAATTGGCCGAAGAATTTTTTTTTTTTTATAGAATTTTGGATCTAGTTGATGGACTTATTTTAAAGGTCTTTTCTTTCTAAGCAGTTTTCATACTGCATACTTGTATAATTGCATTTGCCGCGATAAAAATTTCGATTTTACTTTTCTTCCATAAATCTTGTACCGAAATTAACGTGTAGAATTTTTTCTGAAAACAAATTGTTTCCATTTGTTCCGAGAATTTCAAATTATATACATATATGTATATTAAACCTCCTTAAAATTATCTAAACGTGGTATGATGCAAAATTAACTCTTTATTACCTAATTATAAAATTAAAGTAAAATCAATAAGTGTTAATAAAAATAAAAAATAAAAAGTCCAACCTTGTAAAATAACTCGGTGTATGGTTCATAAAAAATTAAATAGTTAGTATTATATTATTTTACATCTCAATACATATTATTAAGTATAACTTTGCAACCGTACTTTGTATGTAACTTAATAGAAATTCCAATTTAATACTAAAACCGAAGGTTATAAATTATAGTTCGTGTATGTATAGAAATAATATTTTTATATACACTTTTTATCAAATAAGTATTATGCTTAGTCGTTTAGTTCAATAAATTATAATACGTAGTTATGGCCGGGACATTTTTGAGCCCATTTTAATAATGTTCATAAATATTAAACGCAGAGCCTATAATACAATAAACATTGATTCGGTGGCATGGAAATATATTATAAGTTGAAGGTATACCTATACTTATCAATGCTATATAGAACAATCGGAATTGAACTGCGAGGAGGGAGGCACCAGAGACAAAAATCAATAACTCATTAAACAAAACACTATACTCGTAAATAATGGCCAAAATGTCAAAAATGTCCGGAGGAAAAAATAGCCGAAAAAATAAGATCCGGACGAACATATGTCCGGGGATATTATATCCGGAGGCTACTCGAAAAAATACACATAGTAAAACTATAGAATAAAAACAATACATATAAAAAATCTAAAGAAAAATTAAGGAAATAAAAAAAAAAATTTTAATATTTTAGATTCTGAGTTGAGCAAAGAAGTTTATTATTTTTTTTTTTTTGTAGACAACTATTCTACTAGCAATTTTGCTTCAACTTTTAATGGTGGCATTTTTTCTAAAAGGAAATTTCTCTGGAGAAGTTCTTTAAAAAAGGTCGGTTTTCGATTTCCTGCGGAGTTTTCTCAGCAAATATGAAAAACTGAGAAAAACCGAAAAAAAGTAGAGAAACTGGAGAAATTGGTACTTACATTAAACAAATAATATTAAAGAAGATATATAGAGCCTATTTAATTATTTTTCTTTAATATAGTATATATGTTGTTGGCAAAGCATCACTATCAACTGAACTCCGCTCAGAATCGTTTTTTCGTAAGCAATGGTTTTTATCGTTGTTTACAGGCATACATTAAATTACCTATAACAGTGGCTGCTCCCGTTCCATTATCCCAGGTCGTCTTTTTTTTATTGTACTTTTTATTAACATTGATTGCACTTAAGTTGACATTGCTGAGTTGGCGTGTTTTCGTAAGTCCATGTAAATTTTTGGAGTGTCTATTCTTATATTTTTTTTTATTCTACGATTAAATTGATATCCACGGTGACATGGTTATATTTTTTGTACATACATGTATAGGTACACTCCATGTATATTGGTTCAAATAGAACATAAATAAAAGGAAAATTCATCATAAATTAAATCTTCATACAGTAGCTAATTGGTAATATATTAAGAAGGTGTCCTTAATAGAAAATATATAATGCCTATTTGATTTTACCATAATACAATGTATACAATATACATGTATTTCTTAAATTACAATTAGGTATGTAACATTGTTCTTGGGTTATTATTCCCATAAAGAATCATTGACCGATCATTTGTATTTGTGTTGACCCAAGCCAACTTTATTATTATCATTATTTTTTTTTTTTTTTGATAAGTGAAAATTTGTACGTTAAAACGTTCAAATTTTAACAAGAATCGTTTAAATTATAGCATTTGGAAACGTGTTTAACGGAACTTAGCTAAGAATCGTTTTTCGTAAAAAAATGATTAATAGGTTCGGTATAGTATATAATATACAGTAAATTGTTCTATGTATTCTAAAGGTATGAATGCATTGTATTGGACCAACTTCCTGCTTACAATAGCTGGTTATAGTTTACAGCCTACCTCTTCATTTTTTTTTTCACTTTCAAACGTTTGGGCATGAACAAACAAAGACATAATATTATAATATTTAGTGTCGTTACACGTTATTGCACGGCCAGCAATAAAATAATAATAACGAACGTCATTACGGTATCGATCGGGGTGAGTTTGTTGCAAAAAAAAAAAAAAAGTTTATAATTATTATTGTTATTATTGTATTACCGTCGGGTCGTAAAAGGGGCCCGAGCGATTATTCGTGGTGTGTTTATATACATATTTCGCAATCTCGAGCGAAAGTTTTTGAAGTCGATAACGTAAAATTTACGAGAATTGCACGCGGGCGGGCAAATGGTACCCAGGGGTAGAAGGAGAACGAGCAGAAGGAGGACGTTTGGTTTGTGAACGTGAAATCGCACACGTCTTGTCGGGCTTACCTTGTAAAACGCGTACAATATTATAATTTACATCCAACGGTATTTCATTAAATATTTATGTGTATTTATACAATATCTAATAATATGAGCACCGCCATGCTCCCCTCCTCCATGAAACGCGTTGTCGATTGAGTGTTTATAACTAAAACTATATAATGATTAATTTTGAAAATATTCCGATAACGCTCGATATTTAAAACCGATAATGATGACAATATTAGGCGAAATGTTGAGAAAAAATTGAAAAATTACGAGGTAGTATAACTATTATTGCGTATAAAGTCGTATAGGCGAAAAAGGAATCAATTTAACTTATATAAATAACGGAGAAAATTTGGCTCCGGGGGCGGGAAACCTCGGTCCCGTTTACCTCGGACGACCATAGTTAATCCCTGAAATGAAGTTTTAGATTCTGAGTGGAGCGAAGAAGCTTTTGGTTTTACAAAGATATTTTTAATTTTTTTTTTTTTTTTTTGTTCTATGGACAACCTTTCTACCAGAGATCTTGCTCCGATTTTTATGTGTAGTATCTTTTATGAATGGAAATCCGAATGGGAGGTACTATAAAGAGGTCGTTTTTAAAATTTTTTCAAAAGTTTTCTCATTAAATGCGAAAAACCGAGAAAAAAATGAGAAAATTATGAAAAACCGGGAAAATCGGTACATTATTGAACAAATATTATTAAAGAAAATATATAAAGCCTATTTGATTATTTTACTATAAAATGGCATACATATTGTTGACAAAGCATCACTATCAACTGAACTCCGCTCAGAAACGTTTTTTCGTAAGCAATTGTTTATCGTAGCTTACAGGTATACATTAAATTACTTATAACAGTGGCTGCATACGTTCCCTTTATTCTAGGACGTCTTTAAAAGAAAAAAATTATCTAAATGATAATGATTTTAACGGGACTAAAATTCATCCAATTTCAAATAATATAGATTCTATCGTATACGGATACGGATTACCTATATAGAATATACGTAGGTTCGGGTAGAAGAAAAATACATTCGCTATCTAGATAAATTATATTTTTTACTAAGGAAGTAGGGAAAAATAATATTGCAATATTAATTTGTCTAAAAACGTATGGAGAACGTTTAGGTTTCCATGTCTCAGCTCTAATACCATTAGTGTACAAATTTCAATAAGTAACCAACAATAATAAACAATATTGTAAATTAAGAGTAAACTTTTTAAAATTAATATAAACCATATTTACCCACCTACATAACAATAAAAACTAAATGCAGTATTTACCTTCCACAAGTGAATAATAGTTAAATAAATAAATAAATACTTACATTTTTATTTCGAAATTAAATGAAATATCAAATTTCCTGCATTCAAATGCCTAAAAAATTCCGTATAATTAAATGGGATGAAACGTGGAATAAAACGATTCGAAATATGTTCCATTAGTTACCTATCCAATATATCACTATGCGTGCGTTACTAAAATTGTAAATGAAAATACAGTATACGACGTTTGAGGCAGGGCGGGTGGCACTTCAAGGGTCCGCAGACCGTAAATTATTCTAGCACCCTGTTATTTCAACATACGAATAGTATATTATAATTAAACTTATGTGGGCATTAATTTGGTGTGTGACCTAAACATTTTCGTCGCAGTGTGTGACCCACAATATGTAATCTCTCGTTCGATTAGATTGAGGTATTTAATATAAAGTTGAGTATATGACAAATCTTAAAAAAAAAAATGGGGTTATGTGAGACGGTTCCCTATACTGAGACTGGTTCAAGAGAGGGAAGAGGCTAGGGTGCTATGGTCCCGAGGCACAAGTTGAAGGGAGCCTCACGATTCATTTTTGCTTATTGGTATTTATACCAATGTTGAAGGATCATAGCCCTGGGGTCCCTGGACCCCCACAACCCTAAATCCGGTCCTGTTTGTTACTTATATACTGGCTTCTTTGGCACATCTTAAGGAAGGGGAAATAGCCGCTAACCTATCCTGAATTATAAATCAGATGCTGCTGTAAGGAGGATAGTGTTCTAAATGTAAACTTAAACTTCTCTACGTGACATCAGGCCTTTGCCGACCGCTGTAACCACACGAGGTGATGTTATATCGGATATTTAATTAAAAATAAAAAAAAAAATCGTCATTTGTTGAAAACTAGGCCAGAAATGTAACCGGGAAAAATAACAAAAAAAAAAAATTAAACCTACAAAAAAATATCACACAACATAACAATATTTAACCTCGAAGTGGTATAACTTTGAAAGTCCGGTCAAAAAATATTGATTATACTAATAAACTTAGCGTCCAAAAATACACGAATAGAAAAAAAAAAACAGAAAATCTAATTTGGTGAAAAACTAGTATCCCTTTGAAATAACGTGGCAAATAATGTCACGGTAAAAAACGTCGCGTGAGCAAAAATGTCTCGATTACAATTTGTTTTTCTGTGAACAAATTTTATACCAGAAATTTTTCGCTCCAATTGTCAAGTTTAGCACTTTTTCTGGTGAAAATTTGACTGATTGAAATTGTACACTTGTAAATTGTAATGAGTTTATTTTTTTTATTATCTCTGGGGTTTTCATAATAATTTTAAAATGGGAAAAACGAGAAAATGTACGAAATGTATTATTTTCTAATCGTACATATTACGGTTTTTCATTACACGTACAATTGAACTCTGCTCAGAATCGTTTTTCGATAACAATGATTAACCGTTGCGTAAAGATGTACATTAAATGTCTCCTCTACCTTCCCAACTTCTGACCTACAACAGTGGCCCACCGATCGTACGAAATATATCCTCTTTATTATTATTTTTTTTTTTGAATTTGATTTCTATTGATGTTTTTGTTTTACTTATTTCGGTAGCCTTGACGTTGTTTTTGTCGGGTTATCCGATTTTAATACAAACGAGTGAACGCGCATAATGTATAGGGTACACATTTTGAAGTCGTTATTCAATTTTACTGTGTGCAATAGTGTAATATTGTGGCATTAGTGGGATATCCGTGCGTATTCGTGTTTATAATGAATAATAATAATAATTTATTTGCAAATTTTTATTTGGCGACATTTTTGTAATAGCATTATTTTTCGGTACATGACATTTTGACCACAACGCGACATTTTGACACGGATTTCGTAAAGCTATGTTTATTTTTTATTTTTGTTTTTTTCGTCGCGCCGTGACAAATGACTCGGTAGGTCATCGTCGGTCTGTAGGTAGCACACTGCATTATAAACGAATGCCATTATGTATTATTGTATCCGGCGTAATAATATTACGTGTAATGATTTTGTGCTAGTTATTTTTTTAAACGTTTGATGGTTTTTTTTTTCTCTGTCCCGCCATAGGTGACATGGTGATACGCGAAGGGACGGCCGCCACGAAGATGTATTTCTTGCACGAAGGCGCGGTCGAAGTGCTGGTGTCCGACGCCCAGGAGGTGGTGGCCACGCTGAGCGACGGCAATTACTTCGGCGAGACGTGCCTGTGGGCGTTGGGCGCCCGGCGTTCCGTCAGCGTGCGGGCCGAGACCTACTGCAACCTGTTCTCGTTGACCGCGACCGCGTTCCACCGCGTCGTCGATCGGTATCCCAAGTTCAAGGACCACGTGACCGCCGTGCTGGTGGACCGGGCCAACCGCGTGGCCGCGGTCGGCCAACGTCCGCCCGTAGACACCAAACTGTAGACGAATACAATCAAAATAATAATATTATTCCACCCTCTGCCCCTGTCCCAACTGTCCGACCCGCTCCCTACCCCTGTACATTGTTTCCTCTGTTCCGACGATAGTGTTATTATTCTTCCTCTCTTTGACTATATTATATTGTTATTTTATGCATTCAGATCTGACCGCCGACGACGATTCTATAAATATATAAGTAGGTATAATATTATAATTATATATCGTATTGCCATAAAATATTAATACTATACCTTATGATAAATTATACTGTTCATGTAATTAAAATTATATTTTACATAATAATTTGTAATTTTTTTTTTTTTTTTTTAAATAATTAAGCCTATTGAAGCGTTGAGAAGGGTGAGATAATAATTAATTAATAATTACTAAATTGACACTTAATAGGCGGAAAAAATCCGCGTATTTGTTCACTCCGTCATTATAATGGTTTGCGTATCAGAACTGTTCGACAACGAACACCCGGAATTTTTATTGCCGCATAATTGACCGGGCCACGGACAACATACACAGTACCGTATATTTTGGTATTGAATGTCATAACTATTCCGTATTCCGTATACTGATCGTTATCCGAGTCTAATACGTTGAAGTTAAAACGCTTAATCGGTTTTTATTCAACTACGCACGCACGCACGCACGCACGCTGTACGTTAAAAGACGAGCCGGGGTCATGTTTCAATCGAAACGATTTTCCCCGTTATCGTATAATCGATTAATATTTTTTATTTTTTAATTGTTTTCGCCGAAAAAACCGAATTGGTTCACGGTTTTCCGTTGTTGTCCACATTGTC
This sequence comes from Cinara cedri, assembly GCA_902439185.1. Taxonomy (NCBI): domain Eukaryota; kingdom Metazoa; phylum Arthropoda; class Insecta; order Hemiptera; family Aphididae; genus Cinara; species Cinara cedri. The sequence continues at coordinate 3,896,206 of CABPRJ010002368.1, forward strand.
GTTAAATCGAAATTGAAAACATTAGGTAACCCCGCGTTCGCGTTTCGCAGCGACGTTGAACGGTCGCCGGTGACACCGACGCTCGCGCGAAAAATACCGATTACCGACAATAACGACGGTATTTGCCGGCCTCGTGCCAAGGTATCGACAGTCGACCGATAATTAACGTTTACCGTACGGGGTCACCGAACGATACGAGCGGGATAACAAACGTCCTCGCGGACAACGCCACTCGCCGCGCAACAAAAACCGCGGACTCGACCCGGTCGCCGCACCCCGTCCGTTACCGGTTTTCTGCCGGGCGGCAGAAATATTGTTCGGAAAGCAAACGCCCGCTTATGAATCTCATCCGACGGCGTTTCGGGGGCGAACGTTCCGTCGTGTTTGTTCCCCCCCTCCCCCCCCCGGGAATTTTTTCGCGTTCCGGCGTCGACGAGAAAACAAAACGGACGTAAAAACAACGGAAATACCGTTTTTAACCGACGCGCGGCGGCGGCGAAAGTTTTGACACTTTAATATTAATTTCACCGCGAGACTCCGCAGGGCCGGTGTGAAATTGATTTTTTTATTTATTTTTTTTTCGCGCGCCCCGCAGAAACCGCGCGGCCGTTCGACTCTGGCGCATTCATATTACACGTCGCTTGCGTGCGCGGTCCAACGTACACAGCCATGCGGCGCGGGTCGTCCGCCCGGTTTTCCGCGCGGCGTTTGTCCGCGGTGTGCGAATCGAATGCGTACAGTGTTCTCGAGAACCGAAATCGAAATCTCGATTGCCGCCGCGGAATCGAGGGGGCGCCGGCCGGTGAAATCAATTTCGACCGCCGCGCACGGGGCCGACGGCGTAATGGAACCGCGGCGCCCCGCGGTCGGACGCGATGGCGGCCGGCAGGTATACCGTTCTCGATTCGGATCGCAGATTACACAAAATAAATAAAAAAAAAAATAATAAATAATAATAAATAAAACGCGGGTCGCCGTCCGGAGAAGACGTACGCTGTTGTTGTCGACACGCCGAAACGTGTGAAACGTTTTCGCGGACCGACGGACGCAACGAAATATAACACGCGGCGCGCGCCGTACGTTCGAGAAGGCGGCGCGGTCGTTATCCGTCCGCGACGTTTCAAAGTCGGACGGCGTTTGACGTTTGCGACTCCGCGGGACAGTATCGGTGTTTCCGTTCACTCCGCCGCGGAAAACACTATCCGCCGTCGGCCCGTCGGGACGGTCCGGGTCGACGGACCGCGGCGTACCCTGCGTACCGTTATTCGGCCGTGCGGTTTTGACGGGCCGCACGCGTTTCGCCGTCGGGCCCGCCGGAAAATGCGAAATCCGCACGAATGCTTGCGATGGGCCCGTGTGATCGGCGCTGAGCGGCGAACACGCGCGGAACCCCGCGGACCCTCTCCTCGAACCCCTCGCCTCCGGAAAAAGAGCCGCCGGCCGCTACCGAAATCGGCCGCGTCGGCCGTGGCCCGTGTATTCATTGAATGCGTAAGACCGTACGTGGAACCCTAATGGACCGTGTTTGACCGTGCGGCAGAACGATAATTGTTTTTTTGTTTTTTTTTTTAACAACTAATAGCGGTTTATTACCGATTTGTCCGTACGACGTGCGGTGACGGTGGTAAGCATAGACAATTGCTGTGCTTCGCGCACGCGCACGCACAGCGATGACGAAAATATGTTCTACATGCGGCTGAAAAAAAAAAAAAAAAAAAAAAAAAAACTAATGTACAATTAAAAACTGTACTGAAACACGCCGCTATGGTTTGCAGATGTATTAATAGTTTCGCCGTCGACCGCGATATGAATTTAAAAAAAAAAAAAAAATCGTATCTACAGCGAGGCGGATAAAAAAAAAAAAAATGTTCCGCATTTTTTTTTAACAATTGTTTTCGTGATAGGAAACGCGCGCGTACCATCAAACGAAATATTATTTAATTGTTTAATTTGAATTCGTTTCTGCATCGACGACGACGACGACGACGACGGCAGTCCGCAGTTATGTTGATGTCCGCTCATTCAATCATTTACGCAACCGTGTACAATAATAGTTGATAAATTCTCAATAAAGAATATCAATTATTATTAGTGGCGTAACAGTTCAATTAACTGCAGTACGATCCACTCGAACGTATATTGTTTTTGAAATGATTTTTTTTTTTTTTTTTTTTTTTAGGTTTTGCATTAGAATTTGTTTTGTTTTGTTGGAGACGAGACGTTAATAAATAAAACGTAGTCGTATACACCGCGATAATAATGTGACGGTGAATACGGAACGACCGATTATTCTCCGTAAGACGCTCGTTATCTCGAAGGTGTTTTTTTTCCGCAGTTTTCTTTTTGGAAAATTTAAGAAACAGACATCTGTAAATTGCGTCATTGTTGTTATTAAATTTTTTTTTTTACCCTTTTGAGTTACCACATTTCGATGTTTAAAGAGTATTATACGCGTTTTCAATAACATATACTAATAAAACTGTTTTGAAAAACGAATTTTTCGTTTACAGATTTTTAATTCTGACAATGCTTTTGCGTCTCTAGCCCTGTCGAATAAAAGTAACGGCAGTGGATTCAGACGAATGTTTTTTATCTAAGATCGTAAACGAGGCATTAACAAAGTATACAACTAAGTATATATTTTTACTCTTGAAAAAGATAATATTTAATTGCTAAAAACAATATACTGAGTTTTAAAAAACTGCAACACTTAAATAACCACTTTTTTTCCATACAGTCAGCTATCCTTTTATCAACATATTTATTAACTCATTGGTATCATTGCTAGGTATAATCATTGGTAATACTTTAAAAGAAAATCAAACCTAAAACATTTTCGTTTGGACAATAATTCTGATGTACATGTCTGGCAAAAAAGTTGTTCTCAGAATAGAAAAACAAAACAATAATCAACATCGTTATAAAACCAATATATTCCTCGCTACGCTCCGAACCTAAATAAATAGTGTGGCCGATGTTTTTTTTCCTGTATAGGTGCGATACATTTTTATCGTGATAAAGACAATGCGACATTTCAGAACGGTCTGGCCGTTGATTAAATATTCCGAAAAAAGTTACGTACACAACACTCTCCCAGATGACGGAGTGTTTTACGGAAGATCGATCACCCTGTATACGCGCGTCTCGGGAATAAAATAGCCGATATACGTATATTTTAATTAAATCGCTCCGGTATAATATTTTAGTAGATGCAGTTCGGTTATAATATTGCGGAGACGAGACGGAAAACACATTAGTTTCTATTAGAAACGATATTGTGCCACCGATCGCGCGTCGTTGGAACCTATCCAAATAGTTTCCGATGCGCGGATTTTGTTTGTGTATAGGGTATATATAGGGTACGACCGCGAAGATACCCGCACCACGAAAACGCGCGTACCAATCAAATAAATTGATTTTTTCCTGTCTTTTTTTTTTTTTTTCTCTCAATATACGAGGGTGTATATCTTTCGTCGTACGTCACGGTTTATTAGATCGCAGAGAGAAGTCGCGCCACTGCTATATGAATTTATGTATGCGTGGTAACAAGAGAATATCCATCACAAGTTTTGGAATTTCAACGAAAGAAACGAAAATGTCAATATCAACAAACTTCTCGAATCGGGTACCCCCTTTACGGGAAATATATAAAATATCTTAATAATAATATACGCGCGTCGAATTCACCCAGGGTACTAATATAGTTTAATATAATATTATTATCGCACGCGTTCCAATGGAAAATGCATATAAATCGCACGGGTCCGGAAAAATCTATTCATCATAGATTTTCGTTTTGCAAAAGCAAGCTAAACAAGTATTACTAATACTGAAATTAACTAATAGTATTTTTTAATTATTATTATTTTTCACAATATTGATAGGTTAAATTATGCAAATATACCTTCACTCCTCCCTATCCGTAGCAACTTCCTTTAATTTTTTATAGGACCACATTCCTGTATATCCGACATAATTTTCTTAAATATAATGTATAATATTATCGTCGTCTAGGTCTTCTTCTTCGTGGTTTCTCTTCAATTTTTCCTTCAATTGTTGATATCACCCATGTCGCCCATGTATAATTCCTTATGAGATGTCTTATCCATTTCTATAGATTTTTCCCGACTGTCGTCCATATTGACCTCCATTCATTTATCCTATTTACTTTTTCATTTTTAACATCTTTCGCCAATACCAAGTTTCGAATAGTAAGTACTAAGTATAGTATAGGTACATGTAAATTGTTAAATTTCAGAACTGTTAGAACTTTTGTTTTATCGTTTTAGAGGTGCTGATTAGTGTACAGTGGTTTTACAAGGTTGGGCGAATCAATGCTTATAGTAAAAACCAGGGTAAGTGGAAATAGTTAAAAGTACCTAAGCACGTAAACAGTTAATTGTTATAAATTTATGAACAGGGTTAAATTAAATGTTAATTTGAAAATCATTATTGATACGATAGCAGTATCTATTAAAATATAGTATACAGGTTTTAAATATAACATTATGATATAATTAAAATTAACTTAATTACATTTTTTTAATAAAGGCATACGCAAAAGATTCTTAGAGAGATAATTTATTGTAGACCAATCTACGGATTGAATACTAAAAAAAAAAAAAACAATTTTTTTATTGTTTTTGTTTTCATAATGAGTATTGAAATCATTTATATTCAGTTTGTAACGACCTACCGTGATGCAATTGGGGACGAGATGATCAGATGAAAGCCAGGGTTTGGAAAATGGATTTGCAAATAAATGTACAAAAAAATTTGTTCGCCAAAATATTTTAAGCAAAATAAAATAAACAAATTGTAAGTTAATTTTGCCTATAAATTGTTGAAAAAAAAAAAACCACACGTATTTCATTAAATTTTTCGGAATTATATCATTTGCATTCACATTCCGACTCAAAACGAATTCCGTTCTTTAAAAGTAAAAGTAATTGCATCCACGAATGCATTATTCTAAAAAGGAATTAAATGCAATGAATGCATTCTTTCCGAACCACACGATGAGTTTTATTTTATTTTTAAAAAAAAAACATTTTTTCCGTTTTATCCGTAAAACGAATCCGTGAGTTTTCCACGCTGGCTTTCCCACCCAGCTGACTGTCGAATGCTCCATAAGCCGTTTAAAGGCATTCCGTTCGTTCATTGTTATACTCCGGAGGTAGGTATCCGGGTTTCTACCCACCTATAACCTACTACCTTGGGTAGTTACCCAGGTTCTCCTTAACCTTTCATAAAAGTGTTGAAAAATATGATCTTTCGTGCGTTAAATACATAATGTGACGGTGCAGTCGAAATCTGAAGAGGCTATATAATATTAATGCGAACGCGGGGCGGTTAAAACGTAACGGAGAATAATAATACACGACCGACAAAAACAAAAGGAATTTTGCGCTCTCGACAATGTGTGTGTGTGTGTGTGTGTGTACATGTATGTGTGTGCGTGTGTGTGTGTGTGTGTGTGAGTGCGTGTGTGTGTATGCGTGTGTGTGTACAGAAGCCATTACTGAATATAGACCTAAGTATTGTTTCGCCTTCTCTCCCGTAAATATATCCCGTATAAGTGATTTATCAAACTCCCCCCTCTGGGTACAATGGCGGCCACTGCTGTTGTAATACACAGCAGACGAATACGGTCTATTACTTTAATACTCCTTGTAGTATAATATACAGGGTGATTCTTTTGTGACGAACCGGCAACTATCTATAATAATAATAATATATAGGCGCAAAAATGTCGAGTATAAGGCCCGCATGTTATAACGAACAAGTTAACAATATTTACCTCGGTTAAGTGTATTAAAAGCGGATTTCCAAATATTGTCCAATTTCGTAAAATTTTTTGAAAATTATTTTTTATCCTTTTCCATTGATCTATTGTCCGATTTCAATTCAAGTTGGAATGAAATTCACCCATTACCGCTCGCCCAATTTTAATTATAAAATTATATTTAAATTCTTCGATTTCTTTTTATGTTTTGCAGAAATCGTTTTTTCGGTTTATACTCAGTTAATTTAATTAAAGTACACGATGAGCGTTTTCCTTTGTTTAAAAATAAACTTCTTCTTAAGTGTTACAAAAAAAAAAAAAAAAAATTGATAATATTTTAAATTGTTGATTTTCAATTTTATTTTTAAACGAAATCCCTATTTTGTCTACCTCAAATTTTCAAAAAAAAAAAATTCCAACAAATTTTGATACGCATAACAACAGTGTTATTGAATCGTTTAGAAGGGTATTATCGTATCTGAATTATGTATTTCAAAAGCTGATGAGTTTCATTTTGAAAATATTGCAAATAAGCCCGTTATATACGGTCATATACAGAAACGCAATCGGAGATGCCAGGGGCGATTGGGCTCCGGGCGATAATATTTAGGAGCGGCATTGTTTTAAATTTATGCTGAAATTGGTATTTTATGTATTATAATTACGGGTAATGTTTAAAACGTTCTATTGGAATCAAAAAACAAAAATGATATTGAACTAATATAGACCAAGTGTATATTATCTGTTATCAAACCCTTTGGCAATTTTGACTAGATATTGTAATGATGTTATCAATGTATTTGTCAATAAAAAAAATTCGTTGCCAAGGACTGTGAAAAAATAAAAATATAATCACCCTATATATTATTATAATTTATAATACGCGGTTTGTGTTTACGTTTTTGTTTTTCGCAAAAATCAAACGCTATCGTTTTTTCCACACTCGAATCAAATAAACATGTATTGCCTCAACATTATCGCCAACGTTACAATTTTTTTTTTTCTTTCTGTCTATTATACAACAAACGAAATATGTTATCATCGTTTTATCTTGGTAATTTGTTAGGTATTGTAGTGTTAATACGCTATTGCGTTCCGATTTTAAGTCGCACGTTTATTAATTATATTGCATAATATTATTATTATTATTATTATTACAGAACACAATTCACTTATTTTCGTAATGGTTTACAGTGACGACGGCCGGGCGGTGGTTTCAATAGGAAAACGTGTCAAAAGTAATGTTCGTAATCAAAAGAAGTCGAAAATTAATCCGTTCCGGTGAAAAACGGGCACGATTTATTCAGACAGTTTTCGTTTTCTTCCGGCACGGCGCGACGGTGTCGGTTTTTTTATGCTATAAAGTGAGAGAGAAAAAAAAAAAAAACAAAAACAAAACTCTAGTTTCGAACATCTATGCGTAAGTGGTGGCTTTCGTAAAACGATAATTTTCCGAACTATCGTAAGTACTGTAATCTCTTAAATAACGGCAGAAATGTTCGTACGCGTTGACGGAATATTATATGTACGACGAAAATCGTAAACTCGAGGCGTACAATGGAAATTTAACGTATAAAATTGGACGTGCTGGAAAATTCGTTTTAAAATATTTCGAACGGGTCGTTTGACGTTTGCAGTTGCGTTCGCAATGCTACGCGCAATTCTTCGGAACAATATGCACGTTTGAAGTTGACTAAAAATAATTATTTAATTGCAATTTTACATAATGTTATCTAACAATGGACTACAACAGTATTGTTTTGTGTTTTTTAGAGTACAATACACACATACACACTTACACGATTTTTAAAACGAATAAATGTGTAGTTAATTATTTCGTGAAAGGTGTTCTAGCACGTTTCAAAATCCGTGTCGTCGGATCGGAGAAATGTGTGAATTAAATGCAACTTTTTCGGGAGGTGAAAAAAAAAAATTTTATTCAATTGAATACACGTTAAATCTATAAGATCGATATTAAAGTTGGTTTATATTATATATGAGTTCAGAAAAATAAATCCGCTTTTGGTTTATACGTTTCTCTAGTTCTAAGCGGACACACGTGGGAAAAACCACATCATAGTTAACTAATACCTACACTATGATGTAGTTATCATTTTGTTTATTATTTGTTTATTAGCGATTTATTATTTAGCGATACTTAGCGATATGTGAAGTGAATCAATAAAACATAAAAAAAAAAAAAAAAAAATGTATTTTAAAATTTTGTTCAATATTTAATATTATTAATGTTTCCAGTAGTATTAGAATATGGTTGTCCGTGCATTTTAAATTCTACCCGGTCCTGACAATTCATAAAATTATTTTCGTCGGTGTTTTTATTACCAAACATCAATTAGTCTTTTTTTACATTCTGAGCGAAACAAAGATTGTATAACGTATTGGTTTTAATATGATATGTTTTTTCTCTGCCTGTGAATAAATTTTCAAACAAAAACTATGCTTCGATTATCAACATCATAGGTAGTTTCAGATAGAAAATGATGACTGGTTGGTGCAATAAATCTTATTTTATTTTCCTTGTAGTTTTCTGAAAAATTAATAACGGGTTTATTAACGTAACAGTGGTCACTGTTAATTTCGTTTTTTTTTTTTTTTTTTACTATAATTCAGTGAAAAATCATGCTGTAATAGGGACGTTTTAGATATTTGTATTGGGTGAGGGCGTCGTCCATCATTTTTACTTTATTTCTCCTCTAATAATTATAATTCATAACCAACAGATTACTGTTAATAACAATAAAAATAGTCACAATAGTTAAACACACACCGTGTCACATATCTATATTTACATTTATAGAAGGGTTTACTACATTAGTGAAGAGGAGGTGGGGGGGTCCGAACCAAAAAACCTTCACTTGAGTACGCCCCTGTGTTTCAGAAATCTGAAACTTTCATCGATTTCTTATACAACACTTTCGTTCTAGATTTAGTATAATAATTGAGTTGACATTTTTTTTTAAAAATATTCCGATATTTTGTAAATTATTTACTACATTTGAAAAAATTTTACACGGTTTGTTTTCTTTAAAATGTTTTTCATTAATTATATAAAAGGTTAAATAATTTTTTTACGTTTATCATAAAAATCTATTATACAATCTATACAAAGTTAATGCGGGAGTAGTTTTTTTTTAGAAATAATGTAAAAGATACTGTAGACAAGTATAATATATTATAATATATATTTTATATTCACACACACATTTGAATAATTTTATTATGTCCATGACATTATTGATGTGTTTGTCTCTTTGGATAATCTTAAAACAGCTGTTTCGTTTCATTTAAACTGTTGAATTATTCATAAATGTACAAATATATTTTTTTTATTTAACTCATTCTTATTCAATATATTACACTTAAAAATGTAAAATTATTTTTGAAGTGATATACTCGATGCAATAGATTACTTTTGACGCAACGGTACGGTGTGCCTTATTTGCGCGTGAAAGTATTTTTTTATTAGTAAAATGTTGATTTAAAAAAATAAAAGAGGTAAAAAAAAACACTTACCGTGTAAACAAAATAATAATAAAAAAAAGCTAATACTGGGGACGGGTACTATTGAAGGTGGGAAGTTGTGAAGGTAGGATATAGAGGGGAATTTAATTTATATTTGTGCGTTACGATTAATCATTGCTAACGTAAAGTTATTCTGAGTGGAGCTTGGTCAATAGTATTGCTTTTCAAAAATGTGCGTTTTTAAGAAAATAACGGTTGTTTAAAAAAGATTAAAAAATAAAAATAAAATGAGTGCCGATGACAATCTTATTTTTAATCTTTCAATTTTTTTCATTTTAAAGAATCACTTTTTCCTCATCATGTCAAATATTAAAGACAATTTTTTAAAAAAATGACCTTTCTAAGGTTAAGTACCAACTAGAACCAACATGAAACAAAAAAGGCCTCTGTTTTAATTGGAGCAAGATTTCTAGGAGAAAACTTATTTACAGAGTAGTGGGACACCTTGGATTGTTCGGCGCTGTATACATTTTTGTGATAAGATCTAATTTATAATTGACATTAAGAGGGCCTCCTTGGGTAACATGTGATCGAGTTGCGTCACTGGATAACACTTAGCGTCAGTGGCATAACTATAACTTCTAATACTCGTGGCAAAATATTCTAGATTAAACAAATTGAGTGCCAAGTGCACAATCCGAGTTAGGACCCAATATTGATTGGAGCAAAAGAAAAAAAAAAAGACCATAGAATTTTTTTTTGTTTTCACGTATAATACCTTAGGCCTTGATTTGGGGCCCTTAGATGTCACGGGCCCGTGGCTCATTTGCCCCTGATAACATCCTATAGACACGCCACTACTCGGCATGTTATTTAACATCATCTTATAATCAAATTCAGTATCAAAAATATTGTAAATCATAATCGCTAAAACAGTATAACCACGATAAAAATAACGCGCTGCTGCAGTATAAATGTCAATATATTAATAATCATAGGGTGTTTTATAGCTCCAAGAAGGTTAAATTTAAACGTACACTCACGAGTATATATTGTAAAATTACGCGTGTACGTATATCGAAAACACGGCATTTGGCAACTGTGGAAATGAAAACAGCGGGCCGGACTGACAGCGGGAGTATAAAATGTATTCTATGTACGCGTATAAAATAAAATACTCTGCAATACATAATTTATATTATGTCCGATGTATTTATGTTTCCGAGGTTTAGGTATATGGTCCACTTGATATTCGGCCGGCATATCGCTATTCAAAACTGATCCGAACTGTACGATTTTAGCCCGTTCATAGTTTATTTTGGACTGAAAGGAACAAAAACAAAACTTAAAATCGTCAGGAAAATCACGTGGTATATCGTCGAAATGCGAGATATTATATTATATGATGGTGTATTTGTGAATTTTCCAAACGTACACGCTGCAGGTGAAATATAAATTAAGAATAAAGATTTTTTTTTTTTTTTTGTAAGCTAATTATTACTTTTGTAGTTTTTTAGGTATTTGTATTTTTGTTTTAAAATCAAACAACAAATTGATATCCGTTTATATTATAGGAACGCGGTTTTTAAATGAAAACTTGGAAAAACATTTCTTTTACGGTGATACACGTCGATTCTTGTACTTACACTTTATATTAGGTGTAAACCAAAAACTAGTTGATGAAAAACATTTACGACGGCAGTGTTAGAATTCAAAATGATATCTGGCGATATGCATTTGTGCGTAACTAACTAGACGTATATTATAATTTATTCTTTATTTTTGAATTCGTATCGTCGGAATTACAGATGTATTTGTAGGACCTGGATTAAAATGCGAAATCAATTTTTTCGGGGTCACCTAAGACAATGGTTTTTATGTAAATAATTCTGTTAATGTAGCAGATACTTCAAAAAATTAAATTTTTTTTGTACATTTTCCGTAGTTTTCTCAATTTTAGACTATTTTTTTTAGGATTTCTCCGTTATGTTAGGTTTATATATTATACGAATTAATAGTTAAAATTTAGGTAATTCAAAATATTTCTCAAGAAATTTAATTTTCATGAAATCAAATCAATCTTTAATTACCTTATATTTATTAACGACTGTGACGTGGTACCCAGCTTAAAATTGTTTTTAATTTTAAAGCAGTTTTTAGCGTTTTTCGGTCATTTTTTAATGTTACTATTTCGCTAAACGTAATTTTTAGGATATTTTTTCTGTTTTTTTTAGAGTGTTCTTCGATTGTCTAGAATATTTAAATCCAAGCCCAATATATATCCTAATAGCTGTAAGGAGCTGCGTCTTATATACATCTTTTGTTTCATGAATAAATCAGATGACATCTGATAAACAAAAGTAGATTAGAAAATAAGACGTTATCACTTTGTCTTAGATTCTGAGCGTATTTGTCTGTGTAACGCACCGATTTTGTGATAATAAAAAATATCGTAGAAATAGATAACGTATTAAATTATTAAAATGTAAACGTATATTTTTCGTCTAGGAAACTCTTTATTCTCTTTTGTTTATCTTTTTGGTACGATGTCCGATCAATTTTTACTCAAAGCGCAGCACACTAGCCTTACTAGGTCTATATGGTCAGAATAACAATTTACGTTTGATAATTCAATTTATTTTCATTCTTACGCATCACGACCAACCGAAAAATGACGTAGGCCGAGAAAAACGTAATATTGTTATAGATTTTGAAACGAAATAAATGTCGAATTCGCAATATCGCCAAAACCTATCCATAGGCTATAATAATAATGTTTGGGCGAACAAATTGAACACAGCAATGTCGTGTTTTTGCCCATCCGACGCGCCGTGCTATATAAATATATATATTAGTATAATAATATTATTATTACTTTCGTATTCGGTTCGCATGTCTACGTGCAAACCCGAAACAAAATGAAATACGCGACACCCTTGCTGGATGTGTATTAATTCAATTTAATCGGATAAGTGTTTTTTTTTTTCGGTCGAATTTTCCCCCAAAACAGAAACTATCGCATTTTATTGCGTCTATTATGTATTGCTTACACATATATAAGTATATATAATATATTTTTTATCCTTTTCCCGCTATATGAGGATGCTTTTAGTAGCTCCCTTTGGACCGAATGAGCTGAAACTCGTAAATTAGAGTATTTTTTTTTTTTTTATTTGTATAGGTAAATTGAAGTTATAACAGTTGAGTTGAATTTCAATATGAATTCACAATGTTGTTGAGGAAAGATGTTATATACTTATGTTATACAGGGCGATTCACTAAATTTGCTCGTCACATTTTTTTTTCGGTTAAATTTTGCATTTATTCAAATTCCAATTTTTCGAATTTTTAATTGAAATTAAAGCCGATATTTTCAAACAGTTAGATTTTTCATAACATTTAAGGAGTATCTTGTGGCGACGTGTTTTTCAATGGAACCTATACTAAATATTCCACATATAGACGGAGTATTACTTTGAATACATTTTGGTGGCAAAATTCGAAAATGTCAGCTTTAACAACACTTAAAAATTCGAAAAACCATAATTTGAATATATTCAAAATTTAACCGAAAAAATAGGGCAAGCACATTTAGCGAATCACCCTGTGTAGTGTGTATACATGTATATGTATGGCGTTAGTATCAAGGAGGTGTATTTTTGATGTTTTAACTTTGAACCCTTACCTCTGCCATTATTTTACTCAAATTTCACCATTTTTATTTCTTTTTGAAAGTAATATAATATTTAGTTATTTATTGCTTTACAAAGGTATTTCTACAATACAAAATAGTTAGGGGATATTTGACTTCTTCGATGCAGAAGGTTTTTTTAAATTAATTATATGCATCTTAAATGACTGGGTAAAATTAGGATAAAAAAAAATTATTGTAATATCACAAAATTTAATTAAATTAAAAACATCGTCTCGATTATATTCGGTTCATTTATTTATTGCGTTATAAAGTTTATGAATTATTATACTGCCAGACAGTCGGATTTATATTCAGCTTTTTAGAAAAGTAGGTAAGCCGTTTTGTAGCAATTAAAAAAGAGCTGATTCTGTTTACGGGTATGCTAAAGTTATTGGTGGGAAGTTTGGAAAGTAAGGTGGATCTTTAATTATATTTTTGACTCAATTACAATTAAATAAAAAAAGAGCTGATACTGGAAGCGGGTGAAGTCACTGTTTTAGGTGGGAAGTTGGGTAGGATACATATGGTTATTTCATTTATATCTGTAAGCAACGATAAACCATTGCTTGACGAAAGACGATTTCGAGAACAATTCGATAATACATAATTTAAAGTACCGTATTTTTTTTTTTTTGTGATTTTCATTTAAATTTGATTTAAAAACGCTGATTAAAAGAAAAAGTCGTTTGATAATTTTGGAAATTTTACCATGTCTAGGTAAATCTAATATAAGTATCATTACCAAGTTTCAAGTCTCTACGTGTATTTATAACCGAATTACAGCAAATAAAAAACAACAAAATTTAAAATTTCTTAAAATCTCGAAAGTAGTTCAAAAGTTCATTTTTTTTTTGTAGAAAACGTCGTCCGTGTTTTTATGAAATAATGAAATCATGAAATTATACGTTCTCCTGCGTCTTTTCCTACTTAAGTGCTTTTATTTAAAAAATGGCTTCAAAAATCAAAAAATTAATCTTTGTACAATCTAGACAACTTGATCTTTCAGAAAAGTCGCTACACGTAAAAATCGAAGCAAATTTACCACGAAAAATCGTGTCTACAGATTAGAACAAAGAAAGAAAAAGAAGAAATAAACATCTTAGTAAAACCAATAGCTCCCTCGTTACGCTGGGAATCTAAAAAAAGGAAAGAAAATAATTGATACTGCTGATGAGTGTGCCACTATTGTAAGTAAATTGTCAAGAATGTAGAATTCACAATTTTATTTAATTAATATCTATATGTATCGTTATAACCCACTGCTAATGAAAATCGAGTCTTAGCAAATTTGTTTAAACATGTTTTAAAATGTCGTGATTTTAACATTTTCCATCAAAAGAATCTTGATGAGGTTGTAGCGCTGTAGCATCCAGCGGTACTTATATTATCATACACCCAGGACAGTTTTTATTTACTTATAATAATAAAATATATAATATAATATAATAGTATAGGATTATTTTAGAAACATTATTGGATAATTAAGTTAGGAAGGTTTATAATTATCGTAGATGTGTTTTTTATTTAAAAAAAAATTAAATAAATGCAGAGTACTGGAATTCATTCTACTACCTTAAAAAAACTTTACAAATTTTTCAAAATTTTTAACAAAATAATGATACTAATTTGAAACTGATCAGACAAAGTCGGGGTATCAATTTCACAGACATGATTATTTTCCGTTTTATTCCAAACACACTTTCCCCTCATTAAAAATATAATACAAATGTCTACAGTCGGGTTTTTGTTCAATTATAAATGGAGCAAAGAAACTATTATTTATATTAAGATGGGTTTTTTTTTTTTTTTTTTTTACTCAGAAATCATATTTTCACTATTAATTTAATATATTTGTAATTTTTCCGTTGATAAATTACTATTATGCTGTTGTTCGTTTAAAGCAGATCTCATAATATTTATTATAAAAAATTTGAAAATATCAAATGCCTATAAATAACCGAATAATCGCTAGAATGATTTGAAAATCGTGGCAATATTTCTCGTGGAAAAGTCGTTAACAGGCGAATAAAAGTATACATCGTAATGGAACAAATACATTAAGGTCTTAACGATTATATTTAATCGAATTAAGCAAGAAAAAAAAAATGAAATTAACGGAAAGCGTTTTTACTTACATCATATTTCCGTTTAGCCGGCATTTTCTCACGGGGTTTTCCTATTAGTAAGGAAATTTAAAGAAAAATTAAAAAACCACCCTTTGTGCACCGACTAGACGAAGGCAGTTGGAAAACATAACATGTTACACTTGAATATCGGAGCAAAAGTTTCGGTAGAAAATTTATTTACAGACGGAACAAAACACAATACATACACATACATCATAATAAAACCAATACATTTTTAGCCGCGCTCAGAATCTAAAATAGACACTACCGTTTGCGTGTAATATTTTTTTAATACACCGGGCGGCCACTTAACATGTATAATATTATACAATATATTATTGGCGTGTTTGGCGATACAGGCGATCCGATTTCCGGGACCGTGTCGGTAAATTGCGTCACGTTCCGCCGTGTTTTGTTTTTATTTTCTTGTTTCCAAAGAAGGAATTCCGGCATAATAATAACGGCCGAGTTAATGAAAATGTCAGCGATCCGATAGGCGCGCGCCCGCCCGCACAGACGTCCGATGTTATACTATATTATTATTCGTTCTTTTTCCTTCTTACGACAAACTTCAAATCACGATTTACTCGTAAAAAAAAAAAAATAAAATAAAATAAAACGACGACGACGACAAAGATTTACGACCGCCGACAGACAATTTTACCGACTAACAGNCTATATAAAGGACGAAGAAGGTATAACTCGATAAACGTGTTTCAAAAAAAAAAAAAATTCCCATTTCGTACCGTAATAATGTTAGTAAAGTATGTATACATATTATATTTTTTTCTTTATAAATGCGTCAACGATTAAAACATAAAAACCGTGTAATGAATAATCGAATTAGTCAAAACCGATCGTTATTTTAGTGTATTTCATTGACGCAATACTATAGAGGGTGATTTTTTTATCATGAACCAGTCAATATCACGGTAAGTATAAGAATTTTAAAATAATTTTTTTTTTTTAAACTATATAGTTTTTCTGTTCCACATTGTGATGTAATTTTTAAAATTTTAACTGCTTCCATTTTTTAAACTAATAATAAACCTTTATTACCTTTGTCTTAAAGCTTACCAAAAGAGTTATCATTAAATAACAAGATTGTATCATCTACGAAACAAATTATTTTACAATTAATGTTGAATTTTAATAACCCATTTATATTGGATTAAATACTGTGCATTTTTGGACAACGAAAGGAGTTTCAATCTCATTACTAAAAAAAATTGTCTATTTTAACTACTTGGGTGTTGTTATTATTCTCACACAATTTGTATTTTATTTACTTTCAACTACTAAACAGTTTGAAGTATAAAAAGACGTCCTAGAAAATAATGGGGACGGGTGCAGCCACTGTTATAGGTAATTTAATGTATAGTCGTAAGCAATGATAAACAATTGATAACGAAAAAATGATTCTGAGCTTTAGTTTAGTTAATCAACGAGTTTGGTTGATATTGATGCTATATCAACAATATATATGCCATATTATAGTAAAATAATTAAGTTGGCTTTATATTTTTTCTTTAATAATATTTATTTTATGATGTACCGATTTTCCCGGTAAAATTTGCTAAACGTAAAAATCAGAGTAAGTCTTCCGGTAGAAAAGTTGTCCACAGAAAAAAAAAACAACTTGTAAAACCATTAACTTCTTCGCTTCACTCAAAATCTGAAACACAACATATCTACATACATGTATGCAATGCTATTCTGCTTTGTACTAACATCCGACAATGTTACGTTTTATGTACGTATTTGTAGGTTCAATTACGACTCGTTGGAAACTATGTGTTTCGTGTATTTATATAAGTATCTTGTCGGGAGGACATATGCCGTGACTTTATATGCCACCTATATAAAAGACGAAAGCGAAAAACCTGAGATCGTATACTATTTTCTGTACTAACAGAAAGTTACTTAACGGAAGTAAGTTTAAGATATGTTCAGTATTTCCATATATTATATTATAATATATATTCATATATTCATCACTGAGAAAAATCATAATAAAAGACAACTTCGGTTGTGGCGTTTAAGTACTTACGTTGTTAATTTAAATTACGTGTCTACCTTTATAATCAAATTTTGGAAGGAAATTAATCATTTACCTACCTAATTATATATCTACTTACATTGTACTATGCAAGACACCTGTATCGTAAATCACGTTTACATGTTAATACTTTATACTTACAAACATGAAACATTTAAAACATGCGAATATACCGATACAATTCTAAACCCAATATTGCTAACAATTATTGTTGACTATTAAAATTGACATATTTAGAGTATTTTTAACTTAGAGATAGCAAGATTTTTAACACAAATGACAGCCGGTGAATTAGCGTTATAATTTTGTTTCAGTTACAAGGACATTCATGCTGACGGTAAGTTTAATTATTTTGTATCAAAAAATAGTGTGAATAGGACAAATTGTAGATGTTTTTTTGCTAATATATTTGGGAATATCATTTATTTGCACGTTTTTATATTAATTCCTATTACATTTTATTAAGGTTGCTGAAACTGTTGTCACATACGAAATCGTATTGCTGCAATTCAATACGGCACCCAACGAAACGATAGACGAGATCATCACTAATAACAAGTGTCCATAATTGTTTTTGATGCATACGACTCGAAAATTCAATAAATAATAAAGTCAACTTAACTAAATATTTTTCAAGTATTTTAGCTATTAATAATAATTAGCTTATATAATAACATAGACTCTTTAAGCGATAATATATTAGGCGATATATGTATTGTGTACAATGTGTTTATTATAATATACCTTTCTTTAAAAGAAATGACATCGCTTTTTAAAGAGCATTCGTTACAAAATGTATAATATACATAAGATTATAGACAGGTAACCTGTTTTTTTTGGTCATAGTATAGGTGATATTACCTATAGTTTGTACTCTTGTAATTAATATTTCTGCAATACTATAATAAATAATAATACCTATACCTATGTAATGACTAATTACTATTTCATACAGGTACCATATTATGCAAGTTTTAAAACATCATTAATTAGTGTTTAGAGTGTCTTAAAAAAATATAAGTGATTGAAAGAGATAAAAGGATGCTTTAGAAATGACACACAAAAAAAAACTCAACGTCTTTGTACAAACAATTATTTTATTGTACGTTTATAGGTTACTCGTGATGGTTTTAGTGTTTAAATACGAATAATAATTTTCAAAATTTCGAAAATTACATCATGTGATGTCGAACGGAGTTTTAGTAAATATAAGAACATCTTAAGACTTGACAAAAGATTTTTCATTTTTAAAAATTGAAAATATTATGTAATTGTTTCATCCAATGACCATATTTTTTAGATTTCAGAACTTTGTAAACATATTATTTTTTTAGCGTCGGAGCGTCGATATCTAAAATAGTTTTTCTAATAATAGGGAAAAACCAAAAAATTAAAATTGATCAACATTTATGGCAGGGTTTAATAAATTATTCGGTTTGTTTTGTAATATATATAAAAAAATATACTATAATGTGATACACGAGCCAAATAACACTGACCGATTGCATATCAAGAACGACTGGATCTAGAAACAATTTTAGATCTATTATAGGAAAATTGTGCATATATGTTAGAAAACCCCGCGTAAATATAGCCATAAAAACACGAAACTTTAATATTATAAATATTCCACCGTTTCCGTTGGTTACAAGGAAAAAAAAAATTATGATCAATATGCTCGTATATAATTTCATTTATTTGGATATTGATTTTTTTCACGATATGATAAAATCTCAAAACCAATAAGATTTACTATCGCGAAAGTAATTTTCAACGTATGCATAGTTCTATTTACCTGTGTATACAACATATTATTCTACAAGATTCATCATGCCGAACTACACGGCAAGAAGTAAGTCAAATATTTTATAATTTTATATCGAAAATCGGTTTTCTTATTAGTTATTATATCATCGGTCAAATATTATATTACAAAAAAATTAAAATGTATACGGCATTTATAACCTATTTAATTATTTAACTTTTTGCCGTATTTCGCATTTTGTTTAACTCATATGTATAACTAATATGATTAGTGAACCGATGGAAGAAGCAAGACATAATTTAGATACTTTAGATCAAGAAATATATTCGATTACAAAATTATTCTCTCTATATATTGTTTTAATTTTGTTTTTGTTTTTGTTTTTTTCGTTACAAGGAATTCAATATTATTATATATTTAAAGTCCAACACTAGTCAAAAAATTAAGACTTTAATTATAATAAGTGAAAATAAAATGTATTAATTTAGAAATTATAATTAATACTTATAATTATTATTTAGAATACAATTTACAAATGTTCAACCAAAGAATTAGTATTTTTGTTTTTTTTTATTTAAGTATTCATATCAGTATATTTATATAACGACATTTTAGACACTAAATAGGGTAAATGTTACTCATATATTGTATAAAAGATTAATATACCTATGAATAATGCAAACTTTTTAGTATGGGGTAATGTTGTTTCCACGTGGACAACATTGAAAAGGCAACCAATTTTCAATAGAACCAGGAGTGGTGACTCTGATGGAAACAAAAAAATTAAAACCACGACGTGTGCCTGTCCGGATACACCTCTGTATGTATAAACAGAATACAAGGGACCAATTTTTGAAATCGTACCATTCATTCTCGTATGCGACTTATAACTTATTGGTGTTTTTGAACGAAATCGATAAGATGTTATCACTAATCGAACATGATAAATTACCTTTGTCGACCGAACAACGTTTAGAAAATCATTTAGATTTCAAGAGAAAGAAATCTATATAAACGTAAAATTAAAACTAACAAATCTACGGTGTTACGA
Source organism: Cinara cedri (assembly GCA_902439185.1). Taxonomy (NCBI): domain Eukaryota; kingdom Metazoa; phylum Arthropoda; class Insecta; order Hemiptera; family Aphididae; genus Cinara; species Cinara cedri. The sequence goes on from CABPRJ010002368.1 coordinate 3,916,169, forward strand.
TTTCATTATTTAACATTTTTACGGCTTATGTTTCTAACCATAAATAATTTTTTGCGCGGTTTCGTGTATTTCAGTAGCGCGGAAAGTCCGAATGACGAAACGTTGAAGAAAAACATGTGGCTCAGGAAGAGTTTAATTAGAATTGCAGTCAGGAACAGCAGGTATCTACTTAAAATTATTAATAATGTATTGGTACTATTGTATTTTTTAACTTTTAGTTTAGATTTTATGTACAGTTATATTTTATTTTGCATCAAACGTACTAGAAATAATTTACAAAGATATTTTCAAACGCTTTAATTAACCAAATAACTTTATTTAAAATTATGTTATACACATTGCATAAATTACAATTTGACTTCAAGAAATCGGTACCACAGGCGCGGATCCAACTGGGGGGGTGGATGATGGGACATACACCTGGGACATACAATGCACATCCGTACATTTTTTTAAATTATTACTAAATTTTATTATCTTATAACTAACAAAAAATACTCATAACAATATGTTTTGGATAATAAAAAAAATTTACTTTGTCTCATAATTTTTAAATTAACAATCAGGTAGTCATTAATAAATTTCAGAATTGTTTTTAATTTTTGACCCACTCTGATTTTTCTGATTATCTAATTGCGTATCTCCAGAATTCGTACAATCATCAATAATAAATTAGTAATAGTTGGAATAGGTTGGGAAACACCAGAACACACATTATCTTATCTATATTTCATAAAACCAATTATTTTATATTTACATACCTACGTTACAGGTATATATTTTACGACTCAAAGGAATTATTCATTCCGTAAGACTATACTTAAATAATTTTATACCATTTGTTTTGTGAATTTAAATAATGAGTCCCTCCAAAACAAGTTAAATAGAAAAAAAAGCGTCCTAGGATAATGAGGTCGTGTGCAGCAACTGTTATAAGAAATTTAATGTACACCTGTAAGCAACGATAGTTTTTTCGTTAGTAATGGTTTATCGTTGCTTACAGGTGTACAGTAAATTTCTTATAACAGTTGCTGCACATTACTAACAAAAAAACAATTCTGAGCGGGAGTCGGCTATTAGGTTTTTTTTGTCAACAATTTACTTGTCATATCATGGTTAAATTCCAATTATTCCAATTCCAAAATTAAAATGTATCCCGTTTTTCCTCCGTTTTTTTAGTTATTCGCATTTGATGAGAAAATCGAAAATTGACCTTTTTAACGTATTTCCCTAGTCGGTTTTCCTTTAACAAAAGGTGCTCTACATAAAAATCGGGATAAGATCTCTAGGAGAAATATCATTGACAGAAAACAAAAAAAAATTTAAAAAAAACATCATCTTAATACAACCATAATCTTCTTCGCTCAACTAAAAATCTAAAAGTTATTGTACTTTTGAAAACGAGCCACCCTTGGGTGACTTCTGGATCCGCTACTGTCTACCCATAATGGGCAGTTTATAATTGCGTGTTTCTTTCTTTAGCTCAAAAATTCATTCATACGGTATGAAGTCGACGAAAAAACCGTAAGCATATTTAATATATTATACACACGTTTTTATATATATATATATAGAGTTTTTTTACTATACACACATATATATATACTTTGTTCGGCCACTACTTATCACTTATCACGCGTGGTAACTACAGTCTTACCTTTTTTTTGAAAAATATACCAAGTATTTATTTTTATGCAATGCCATTTTGATCGTATGCGTCAAAGAATATCACGAGTTTTTAAGACCAGTCCCATGNCATAAAAATCGGGATAAGATCTCCGGCAGAACAGTCATTCACCAAAAACAAAAAAAAATAACATCTTTGTATAATCATAGTTTTCTTCGCTCAACTCAAAACCTAAAAGTTATTGAACTTTTGAAAAAGGGGTGACTTCTGGATCCGCTACCGTCCAGCCATAATGGAAAGTTTATAATTGCGTGTTTCTTTTTTTAGCTCAAAAACCGATCCATACGGTAAATGGAAGTCGACGATAAAACCGTAAGCATATTTAATATATTATACACACGTTTTTTTATATATATGTATATATAGTTTTATTTACTGTACACACATATATATATAATTTTTCGGCCGGTACTTATCATTTAACACGCGTGGTGGCTACAGTCTTACCTTTTATTTGAAAAATATACCAAGTATTTATTTTTATGCAATGCCATTTTAATTGCATTCGTCAAAGTTTATCACGATTTTTTAGGACCAGCCCCATGATAAAAGGGATTAATATATATAAATATATATATATCTAATAAAAAAAAAACAAACATTATTGTGATTCATTCGTTTTTGTCTCGTTAGGCCGCCTACCAATTTATACACAATTTACGAGGTAGACGAGAGTGGCCATGAAGAAGTTGTGGAGACTTCATCGCAAGCCACCAACGTGTCTGCCTCAAAGTTTGTATATTCATACTTAACGACATCCGCACATTATTCTATAAGTTCCGAAGTCCCGCCATTGCATCGGTTTTCCTATGATACGTCACCTTATTTACCCTTATGTTAAAATTTTTAGCTGATGCGTCGTGATACATTTGTTATCATAATTTGTAAACGTAACATNGACTTCATCACAAGCCACCAACCTGTCTGTTGCAAAGTTTGTATATTCATACTTAACGACATCCGCACATTATTCTATAAGTTCCGAAGTCCCGCCATTGCATCGGTTTTCCTATGATACGTCACCTTATTTACCGCCATGTTAAAATGTTTAGCTGATGCGTCGTTATACATTTGTTATCATAATTTTTTTTTAAATAAGTTTCACACCTAAATATAATTGTCATAAGTTGCCTTCATTATTGTATGGTACCTATATTTATAGCCAACCTTTGGTATATTATACTTTAAAGATGGTATTCAAAATTTTCAAATATTTTAAGCGATACATATATACAATATTAAACATGTATACTGAATTCCTACATTAGTACTTAGAAAAATGTACACACTGAACACACTGAATGCAATACGCTATTCACCGTAATAATTTTATGAAAATAAACCGTGTATATTTCTCTGGTTATAACTTATAACGTTTAGATAGGGACGTTTACGATAATAAAGTATTGACCGTCAATAACGTAGTAAATATTATGAATATTATTTTGTCACATGAATAGTACCGTCATTGCTTGATCATCGACGATAACTGATAATCTAATTCCTGGGAAAATAACCAAGTTTTGCTATAAATAGACGAGAACAAGACTTAATGTAGTACGATATTATTTCCTTGCCTTCAAGCTATAGCGACGATTGTAGAATCACTGCCGAAAAATTCCAAAAACGGGCGATCTACCCATCGCCTCCCCCCCTTAAATACGTCACTGTGCTATCGTATAAACGGTCCGAGTTTTCGTTGTAATGGTATAATGCAGACTTCTGATTATCGAGCTGGCCAACGAAAACCTTGGCTATCTAATGTTCCTTATGCGTTAACCACAACCATTTTTACGGGTTTTTAACCATAAATATATTTTTACGCGGTTTCGTGTATTTCAGTGTCGTCGAAAGTCCGAATGCCGAAACGGTAGTGACAAATATGTGGCTCGGGAAAAGTTTAAAAAGTATTGCAAACAGGAACAGCAGGTATCTACTTAAAATTACTAATAATGTATTGGTTGTATTGTATTTCTTTATTTTTAGTATAGATTTTAATGTACAGTTATATTTTATTTTGCATCAAACGTACTAGGAATAATTTACAAAGATATTTTCAAACAATTTAATGAACCAAATAACTTTATTTAAAATTATGTTATACACATTGCTAAAATTACGATTTGACTTATCACGAAATCGGTACCACGGGCGCGGATCCAACGTGGGGGTGAAGATTATGGGATATACGAATTTATAGCGAGAATTCAATAAATAGTGGCTTCAATACAGGTTAAATAGAAAAAAAGACTTCCCAGGATAATGAGGTCGTGTGCAGCAACTGTTATAAGAAATTTAATGTACACCTGTAAACAAGGATTATCCGTACTAAAGAAAAAGCAATTCTGAGCTGATGTCAGATGATAGTGCTGCTTTATCAACAATCTACATGTCATACAATGGTTAAATGCCAATTATCCCAATTTCAAAATTAAAATGTTTCCCGTTTTTCCCTCGTTTTTTTCGGTTATTCGCATTTAACGGGAATATTCCTAAGAAATTCGAAAAATTACCTTCCTAAGGCATTTCCCCAGTCGGTTTTCCTTTCATAAAACGTGATCTACATAAAAATCGGGATAAGACCTCCGGCAGAACAGTCATTCACCAAAAACAAAAAAAATAACATCTTTGTATACTCATAGTTTTCTTCGCTCAACTCAGAATCTAAAAGTTATTTAATTTTTGAAAACGAGGGTGACTTCTGGATCCGCTACTGTCCAACCGTAATGGGCAGTTTATAATTGCGTGTTTCTTTTTTTAGCTTAAAAACTGATCCATACGGTAACGGGAAGTCGACGATAAAACCGTAAGCATATTTAATATATTATACACACGTTTTTTTATATATATGTATATATAGTTTTATTTACTATACACACATATATATATAATTTTTCGGCCGGTACTTATCATTTAACACGCGTGGTGGCTACAGTCTTACCTTTTATTTGAAAAATATACCAAGTATTTATTTTTATGCAATGCCATTTTGATTATTGAAAAAACCAAGTTTTGCTATAAATAGACGAGAACAAGACTTAATGTAGTACGATATTATTTCCTTGCCTTCAAGCTATAGCGACGATTGTAGAATCACTGCCGAAAAATTCCAAAAACGGGCGATCTACCCATCGCCTCCCCCCCTTAAATACGTCACTGTGCTATCGTATAAACGGTCCGAGTTTTCGTTGTAATGGTATAATGCAGACTTCTGATTATCGAGCTGGCCAACGAAAACCTTGGCTATCTAATGTTCCTTATGCGTTAACCACAACCATTTTTACGGGTTTTTAACCATAAATATATTTTTACGCGGTTTCGTGTATTTCAGTGTCGTCGAAAGTCCGAATGCCGAAACGGTAGTGACAAACATGTGGCTCGGGAAAAGTTTAAAAAGTATTGCAAACAGGAACAGCAGGTATCTACTTAAAATTACTAATAATGTATTGGTTGTATTGTATTTCTTTATTTTTAGTATAGATTTTAATGTACAGTTATATTTTATTTTGCATCAAACGTAATAGGAATAATTTACAAAGATATTTTCAAACAATTTAATGAACCAAATAACTTTATTTAAAATTATGTTACACACATTGCAAAAATTACGATTTGACTTATCACGAAATCGGTACCACAGACGCGGATCCAACGTGGGGGTGAAGATTATGGGATATACGAATTTATAGCGAGAATTCAATTAAATAGCGGCTTCAATACAGGTTAAATAGAAAAAAAGACTTCCCAGGATAATGAGGTCGTGTGCAGCAACTGTTATAAGAAATTTAATGTACACCTGTAAACAAGGATTATCCGTACTAAAGAAAAAGCAATTCTGAGCTGATGTCAGATGATAGTGCTGCTTTATCAACAATCTACATGTCATACAATGGTTAAATGCCAATTATCCCAATTTCAAAATTAAAATGTTTCCCGTTTTTCCCTCGTTTTTTTCGGTTATTCGCATTTAACGGGAATATTCCTAAGAAATTCGAAAAATTACCTTCCTAAGGCATTTCCCCAGTCGGTTTTCCTTTCATAAAACGTGATCTACATAAAAATCGGGATAAGACCTCCGGCAGAACAGTCATTCACCAAAAACAAAAAAAAATAACATCTTTGTATAATCATAGTTTTCTTCGCTCAACTCAAAACCTAAAAGTTATTGAACTTTTGAAAAAGGGGTGACTTCTGGATCCGCTACCGTCCAGCCATAATGGAAAGTTTATAATTGCGTGTTTCTTTTTTTAGCTCAAAAACCGATCCATACGGTAACGGGAAGTCGACGATAAAACCGTAAGCATATTTAATATATTATACACACGTTTTTTTATATATATGTATATATAGTTTTATTTACTGTACACACATATATATATAATTTTTCGGCCGGTACTTATCATTTAACACGCGTGGTGGCTACAGTCTTACCTTTTATTTGAAAAATATACCAAGTATTTATTTTTATGCAATGCCATTTTGATTATTGAAAAAACCAAGTTTTGCTATAAATAGACGAGAACAAGACTTAATGTAGTACGATATTATTTCCTTGCCTTCAAGCTATAGCGACGATTGTAGAATCACTGCCGAAAAATTCCAAAAACGGGCGATCTACCCATCGCCTCCCCCCCTTAAATACGTCACTGTGCTATCGTATAAACGGTCCGAGTTTTCGTTGTAATGGTATAATGCAGACTTCTGATTATCGAGCTGGCCAACGAAAACCTTGGCTATCTAATGTTCCTTATGCGTTATCCACAACCATTTTTACGGGTTTTTAACCATAAATATATTTTTACGCGGTTTCGTGTATTTCAGTGTCGTCGAAAGTCCGAATGCCGAAACGGTAGTGACAAACATGTGGCTCG
>CABPRJ010002368.1:3922767-3935500 GCA_902439185.1 Cinara cedri
ATAAATAGTGGCTTCAATACAGGTTAAATAGAAAAAAAGACTTCCCAGGATAATGAGGTCGTGGGCAGCAACTGTTATAAGAAATTTAATGTACACCTGTAAACAAGGATTATCCGTACTAAAGAAAAAGCAATTCTGAGCTGATGTCAGATGATAGTGCTGCTTTATCAACAATCTACATGTCATACAATGGTTAAATGCCAATTATCCCAATTTCAAAATTAAAATGTTTCCCGTTTTTCCCTCGTTTTTTTCGGTTATTCGCATTTAACGGGAATATTCCTAAGAAATTCGAAAAATTACCTTCCTAAGGCATTTCCCCAGTCGGTTTTCCTTTCATAAAACGTGATCTACATAAAAATCGGGATAAGACCTCCGGCAGAACAGTCATTCACCAAAAACAAAAAAAATAACATCTTTGTATACTCATAGTTTTCTTCGCTCAACTCAGAATCTAAAAGTTATTTAATTTTTGAAAACGAGGGTGACTTCTGGATCCGCTACTGTCCAACCGTAATGGGCAGTTTATAATTGCGTGTTTCTTTTTTTAGCTTAAAAACTGATCCATACGGTAACGGGAAGTCGACGATAAAACCGTAAGCATATTTAATATATTATACACACGTTTTTTTATATATATGTATATATAGTTTTATTTACTATACACACATATATATATAATTTTTCGGCCGGTACTTATCATTTAACACGCGTGGTGGCTACAGTCTTACCTTTTATTTGAAAAATATACCAAGTATTTATTTTTATGCAATGCCATTTTGATTATTGAAAAAACCAAGTTTTGCTATAAATAGACGAGAACAAGACTTAATGTAGTACGATATTATTTCCTTGCCTTCAAGCTATAGCGACGATTGTAGAATCACTGCCGAAAAATTCCAAAAACGGGCGATCTACCCATCGCCTCCCCCCCTTAAATACGTCACTGTGCTATCGTATAAACGGTCCGAGTTTTCGTTGTAATGGTATAATGCAGACTTCTGATTATCGAGCTGGCCAACGAAAACCTTGGCTATCTAATGTTCCTTATGCGTTATCCACAACCATTTTTACGGGTTTTTAACCATAAATATATTTTTACGCGGTTTCGTGTATTTCAGTGTCGTCGAAAGTCCGAATGCCGAAACGGTAGTGACAAACATGTGGCTCGGGAAAAGTTTAAAAAGTATTGCAAACAGGAACAGCAGGTATCTACTTAAAATTACTAATAATGTATTGGTTGTATTGTATTTCTTTATTTTTAGTATAGATTTTAATGTACAGTTATATTTTATTTTGCATCAAACGTACTAGGAATAATTTACAAAGATATTTTCAAACAATTTAATGAACCAAATAACTTTATTTAAAATTATGTTATACACATTGCAAAAATTACGATTTGACTTATCACGAAATCGGTACCACGGGCGCGGATCCAACGTGGGGGTGAAGATTATGGGATATACGAATTTATAGCGAGAATTCAATAAATAGTGGCTTCAATACAGGTTAAATAGAAAAAAAGACTTCCCAGGATAATGAGGTCGTGTGCAGCAACTGTTATAAGAAATTTAATGTACACCTGTAAACAAGGATTATCCGTACTTAAGAAAAAACATTTCTGAGTTGAAGTCAGATGATAGTGCTGCTTTATCAACAATCTACATGTCATACAATGGTTAAATGCCAATTATCCCAATTTCAAAATTAAAATGTTTCCCGTTTTTCCCTCGTTTTTTTCGGTTATTCGCATTTAACGGGAATATTCCTAAGAAATTCGAAAAATTACCTTCCTAAGGCATTTCCCCAGTCGGTTTTCCTTTCATAAAACGTGATCTACATAAAAATCGGGATAAGACCTCCGGCAGAACAGTCATTCACCAAAAACAAAAAAAATAACATCTTTGTATACTCATAGTTTTCTTCGCTCAACTCAGAATCTAAAAGTTATTTAATTTTTGAAAACGAGGGTGACTTCTGGATCCGCTACTGTCCAACCGTAATGGGCAGTTTATAATTGCGTGTTTCTTTTTTTAGCTTAAAAACTGATCCATACGGTAACGGGAAGTCGACGATAAAACCGTAAGCATATTTAATATATTATACACACGTTTTTTTATATATATGTATATAAAGTTTTATTTACTATACACACATATATATACTTTTTTCGGCCGGTACTTATCATTTAACACGCGTGGTGGCTACAGTGTTACCTTTTATTTGGAAAATATACCAAGTATTTATTTTTATGCAATGCCATTTTGATTATTGAAAAAACCAAGTTTTGCTATAAATAGACGAGAACAAGACTTAATGTAGTACGATATTATTTCCTTGCCTTCAAGCTATAGCGACGATTGTAGAATCACTGCCGAAAAATTCCAAAAACGGGCGATCTACCCATCGCTTCCCCCCCTTAAATACGTCACTGAGCTATCGTATAAACGGTCCGAGTTTTCGTTGTCATAGTATAATGCAGACTTCTGATTATCGAGGTGGCCAACGAAAACCTTGGCTATCTAATGTTCCTTATGCGTTATCCACAACCATTTTTACGGGTTTTTAACCATAAATATATTTTTACGCGGTTTCGTGTATTTCAGTGTCGTCGAAAGTCCGAATGCCGAAACGGTAGTGACAAACATGTGGCTCGGGAAAAGTTTAAAAAGTATTGCAAACAGGAACAGCAGGTATCTACTTAAAATTACTAATAATGTATTGGTTGTATTGTATTTCTTTATTTTTAGTATAGATTTTAATGTACAGTTATATTTTATTTTGCATCAAACGTACTAGGAATAATTTACAAAGATATTTTCAAACAATTTAATGAACCAAATAACTTTATTTAAAATTATGTTATACACATTGCTAAAATTACGATTTGACTTATCACGAAATCGGTACCACGGGCGCGGATCCAACGTGGGGGTGAAGATTATGGGATATACGAATTTATAGCGAGAATTCAATAAATAGTGGCTTCAATACAGGTTAAATAGAAAAAAAGACTTCCCAGGATAATGAGGTCGTGGGCAGCAACTGTTATAAGAAATTTAATGTACACCTGTAAACAAGGATTATCCGTACTAAAGAAAAAGCAATTCTGAGCTGATGTCAGATGATAGTGCTGCTTTATCAACAATCTACATGTCATACAATGGTTAAATGCCAATTATCCCAATTTCAAAATTAAAATGTTTCCCGTTTTTCCCTCGTTTTTTTCGGTTATTCGCATTTAACGGGAATATTCCTAAGAAATTCGAAAAATTACCTTCCTAAGGCATTTCCCCAGTCGNGGTTTTCCTTTCATAAAACGTGATCTACATAAAAATCGGGATAAGACCTCCGGCAGAACAGTCATTCACCAAAAACAAAAAAAATAACATCTTTGTATACTCATAGTTTTCTTCGCTCAACTCAGAATCTAAAAGTTATTTAATTTTTGAAAACGAGGGTGACTTCTGGATCCGCTACTGTCCAACCGTAATGGGCAGTTTATAATTGCGTGTTTCTTTTTTTAGCTTAAAAACTGATCCATACGGTAACGGGAAGTCGACGATAAAACCGTAAGCATATTTAATATATTATACACACGTTTTTTTATATATATGTATATATAGTTTTATTTACTATACACACATATATATATACTTTTTCTGCCGGTACTTATCATTTATCACGCGTGGTGGCTACAGTCTTACCTTTTATTTGAAAAATATACCAAGTATTTATTTTTATGCAATGCCATTTTGATTGAATGTGTCAAAATTTATCACGATTTTTTGGGACCTGCCCCATAATAAATGGGATTAAAATATATATATATATATATATAAGAACTTAATAAATAAAAAAAAATAAACATTATTGTGATTCGTTCGTTCTTGTCGTTAGGCCGCCAAGACATTTATACACAATATACGAGGAGGACGAGAGTGACGATGAGGAAGTTATGGAGACTTCATCGCAAGCCACCAACCTGTCTGCTGCAAAGTTTGTATATTCATACTTAACGACATCCGCACATTATTCTATAAGTTCCGAAGTCCCGCCATTGCATCGGTTTTCCTATGATACGTCACCTTGGCGAAAACGGGTCCGACGAACGGTCGGCGTCCGAGGAACGCAGCTACACTCAGCTCGTGACCCGTGTCGACGGGGAGAAACGGTCGCCCATCAACGATGCGTCGTCGAGCGGTGACGATAACCGTACCATAAGGTTAGCGTGCAGTATTGTTGTGTAGCATAAATTGTAGTAGGGTAACTCTCGTTGACAGTGTTGTATTTATAGCAGTGGCGTATCTGGATATAGAGTCAAAGAGGGTCCCACGACAAAATATCGTGACGGGTTTCCTGTCCCGAAAAAAAAAACAGTAGTAATCATATTGTTTTTACAATTACTCTCCATGGCAATGAAAAAATAATTGATAGGTATAAACGATAATTAATGATATATGAAAAAAATGTATGATTTATAACATATTATTGAATTATATATGTTACGATCAAAAGCCGAAACCAAGCAAATCTCTGAAATGTGAACAATCGAAATTTATAGACGTTACAGTTTTGCTCATTGCTGTTGGTCAGTAAATACTATATAGATTTGTTTGGGAAAAAGAAGAAATATGACGTGTTACACAAGTGTCGTGGACATTTTGCGTTTTGCACGATTTCGGCGTTTACCCGTAAAATAATATAGGTACATTAGATACATAGACATTATATATTCATATCGAATAATTACACGTTCACAAATATTTACAACAATTTTAATGCAATAATAATTTTTTTTTCTCGTACAAATCAGTCTACGATGACTACTGTTTGAACATCCATATCGATGTCCCTATACATATGTATTATAGATAAAACAAATTGCCCTAGTTCATTATCACTACTTTTTTGTAACGCTGATAAAAATACTCAAGAAATAATAAATAACTCGTTTATAAATACGATATTATTTCATAACCTTCAAGCTATAGCGACGATTGCAAAATCACTGCCGAAAAATTCCAAAAACGGGCGATCTACCCATCGCCTCCCCCCCTTAAATACGTCACTGTGCTATCGTATAAACGGTCCGAGTTTTCGTTGTCATATTATAATACAGACTTCTGATNGTTTTGCTATAAATAGACGAGAACAAGACTTAATGTAGTACGATATTATTTCCTTGCCTTCAAGCTATAGCGACGATTGTAGAATCACTGCCGAAAAATTCCAAAAACGGGCGATCTACCTATCGCCTCCCCCCCTTAAATACGTCACTGTGCTATCGTATAAACGGTCCGAGTTTTCGTTGTCATATTATAATACAGACTTCTGATTATCGAGGTGGCCAACGAAAACCTTGTCTAGCTAATGTTCCTTATGCGTTATCCACATCCATTTTTACGGCTTTTTAACCATAAATATTTTTTTGCGCGGTTTCGTGTATTTCAGTGTCGTCGAAAGTCCGAATGCCGAAACGGTGGTGACAAACATGTGGCTCAGGAAGAGCAAACAGTATTGCAAACAGAAACAGCAGGTATCTACTTAAAATTAATAATAATGTTTTGGTAGTATTGTATTTCTTTATTTTTAGTGTAGATTTTATGTACAGTTAAATTTTATTTTGCATCAAACGTACTAGGAATAATTTACAAAGATATTTTCAAACACTTTAACTAACCAAATAAATTTATTTAAAATTATGTTATACACATTGCAAAAATTACAATTTGACTTATCAAGAAATCGGTACCACAGGCGCGGATCCAACGTGGGGGTGAAGATGATGGGACATATGAATTTATAGTGAGAATTCAAATAATTAGCCCCTCCAATACAGGTTAAATAGAAAAAAAGACTCCCTAGGATAATGAGGTCGTGTGCAGAAACTGTTATAAGAAATTTAATGTACACCTGTAAACAACGATTAACCGTACTAAAGAAAAAACAATTCTGAGCTGGAGTCAGATGATAGTGCTGCTTTATCAACAATATACATGTCATACAATGGTTAAATTCCAATTATTCCAATTCCAAAATTAAAATGTATCCCGTTTTTCCTCCGTTTTTTTCGGTTATTCGCATTTAACGGGAATATTCTTGAGAAAATCGAAAAATTACCTTCCTAAGGTATCTCCCCAGTCGGTTTTCCTTTCAGAAAAGGTGCTCTACATAAAAATCGGGATAAGATCTCTGGCAGAACAGTCATTCACCAAAAATAAAAATATAACATCTTTGTATACTCATAATTTTCTTCACTCAACTCAGAATCTAAAAGTTATTGTATTTTTGAAAACGAGGGTGACTTCTGGATCCGCTACTGTCCAACCGTAATGGGCAGTTTATAATTGCGTGTTTCCTTTTTTAGCTCAAAAACTGATCCATACGGTAACGGGAAGTCGACGATAAAACCGTAAGCATATTTAATATATTATACACACGTTTTTTTATATATATGTATATATAGTTTTATTTACTATACACACATTTATATATACTTTTTCGGCCGGTACTTATCATTTATCACGCGTGGTGGCTACATTCTTACCTTTTATTTGAAAAATATACCAAGTATCTATTTTTATGCAATGCCATTTTGATTATTGAAAAAACCAAGTTTTGCTATAAATAGACGAGAACAAGACTTAATGTAGTACGATATTATTTCCTTGCCTTCAAGCTATAGCGACGATTGTAGAATCACTGCCGAAAAATTCCAAAAACGGGCGATCTACCCATCGCCTCCCCCCCTTAAATACGTCACTGTGCTATCGTATAAACGGTCCGAGTTTTCGTTGTAATGGTATAATGCAGACTTCTGATTATCGAGCTGGCCAACGAAAACCTTGGCTATCTAATGTTCCTTATGCGTTATCCACAACCATTTTTACGGGTTTTTAACCATAAATATATTTTTACGCGGTTTCGTGTATTTCAGTGTCGTCGAAAGTCCGAATGCCGAAACGGTAGTGACAAACATGTGGCTCGGGAAAANCTTCATCGCAAGCCACCAACGTGTCTGCCTTAAAGTTTGTATATTCATACCTAACGACATCCGCACATTATTCTATAAGTTCCTAAATCCCGTCATTGCATCGGTTTTCCTATGATACGTCACCTTATTTACCCTTATGTTAAAATTTTTAGCTGATGCGTCGTGATACATTTGTTATCATAATTTGTAAACGTAACACTTTTACTTGTGTGTATTATTTTGTTATACATTTGATATCATTTGTAGTTCCGTCATGTACACCGAAAACGATGTTCCTTTGTATAATTTTACGGTGTCATCGGTAGCGTTTGAAAATTGCATACAATTTTTAAAAAAATGAATTGCCCCAAACTCTTTAAATATTTCGGTATATTAATAATATTTTTATTTTTTTTTACGTAAGTTTCTTACCTCCATATAATTGTCAAAAACGGTCGCTTATCAGCGGTGCGTCGCCGAGCGGTGACGTTAACCGTGTCTTAAGGATAGCATGCAGTATTGTTGTGTAGCATAAATTGGAGATGGTGCTCTCGTTGACAGGGTTTTATTTATAGCAGTGGCGTATCTGGAGATTGAGTCAAGGAGGGTCTCACGACAAAATATCGTGACGGGTTTCCCGTCCCGAAAAAAAACAGTAGTTATCATTTTGTTTTTACAATTACTCTCCTTGGCAATGAAAAGTAAATTAATTTATAGGTATAAGGATAAAAAATTATAGATGAAAAAAAAACATAATAATAATAATAAATTATTATATATGTTTCGATCAAAAGCCGAAACCGAGCAAATCTCTGAAATGTGAATAATCGAAATTTTTAGACGGTACAGTTTTGCTAATTGCTGTTGGTCACTAAATACTATATAGATTTGTTTGGGAAAAAGAAGAAGTATGACGTGTTACACAAGTGTCGTGGACATTTTGTGTTTTGCACGATTTCGGCGTTTACCCGTAAAATAATATAGGTACATATTACACGATACGTAGACATTATATATTCATATCGAATAATTACACAATCACAAATATACACAACAATTTTAATGCAATACAATTTTTTTTGTCTCGTCAAAACCAGTCTACGATTACTACTGTTTCAACATCCATATCGATGGCCCTATACATATGTATTTTAGATAAAACATATTGCCCTAGTTCATTATCACTTCATTTTTGTAATGCTGATAAAAATACCCAAGAAATAATAAATAACTGGTATTTAAATTCCTATATTATTTCATTGCCTTTAAGCTATAGCGACGATTACAAAATCACTGTCGCAAAAATTCCAAAAACGGGCGATCTACCCATCGCCTCCCCCCATTAAATACGTCACTGTTCTAGGGTATAAACGGACCGAGTTTTCGTTTGTCATAGTATAATGCAGACTTCTGATTATCGAGGTGGCCAACGAAAACCTTGTCTAGCTAATGTTCCTAATGCGTTATCCACAACCATTTTTACGGCTTTTAACCATAAATATATTTTTGCGCGTTTTCGTGCATTTCAGTGTCGTCGAAAGTCCGAATGCCGAAACGGTGGTGACAAACACGCGGCTCAGGAAGAGTTTAAATAGTATTGCAAATAGAAACAGCAGGTATCTACTTCAAATTACCAATAATATTTTGATAGCATTGTTTTTCTTTATTTTTTGTGTAGATTTTATGTACAGTTAAATTTTATTTTGCAACAAACGTACTAGGAATAATTTACAAAGATATTTTCAAACAATTTAATCAACCAAATAACTTTATTTAAAATTATGTTATACACATTGCAAAAATTACGATTTGACTTATCATGAAATCGGTATCACAGGCGCGGATTCAACGTGGGGGTGAAGATTATGGGATATAAGAATTTATAGCGAGAATTCAAATAATAAGTTCTTTCAATACAGGTTAAATAGAAAAAAAAAGACTTCCTAGGATAATAAGGCCGTGTGCAGCAACTGTTATAAGAGATTTAAAAATCATACATAAAAATCGGGATAAGATCTCAGCAGAACAGTCGTTCTCCAAAAACAAAAATAATAACATCTTCGTATATTCATAATTTTCTTCCCTTAACTCAGAATCTAAAAGTTATTGTATTTTTGAAAACAAGGGTGTCTTCTGGATCCGCTGCTGTTTAACCATATTGGGCAGTTTATAATTGCGTGTATCTTTTTTTAGTTCAAAAATTCTTTCATACTGTAGGTGGAAGTTGACGAAAAACCAGTAAGCATATTTAATATGTTATACACATGTTTCTATTTTTTTTATTATACACACATATATATATATACTTTGTTCGGCCGGTACTTATCATTTCTCACGCGTGGTGGGTACATTCTTACTTTTTTTTGGAGAAATATACCGAGTATTTATTTTTATGCAATGCCATTTTGATTGAATGTGTCAAAATTTATCACGATTTTTTGGGACCTGCCCCATAATAAATGGGATTAAAATATATATATATATATATATATATATATATAAGAACTTAATAAATAAAAAAAAATAAACATTATTGTGATTCGTTCGTTCTTGTCGTTAGGCCGCCAAGACATTTATACACTATATTAGAAGAGGACTGGAGTGGCGATGAAGAATTAATGGAGACTTCATCGCAAGCCACCAACGTGTCTGCCTTAAAGTTTGTATATTCATACCTAACGACATCCGCACATTATTCTATAAGTTCCTAAGTCCCGTCATTGCATCGGTTTTCCTATGATACGTCACCTTATTTACCCTTATGTTAAAATTTTTAGCTGATGCGTCGTGATACATTTGTTATCATAATTTGTAAACGTAACACTTTTACTTGTGTGTATTATTTTGTTATACATTTGATATCATTTGTAGTTCCGCCATGTACACCGAAAACGATGTTCCTTTGTATAATTTTACGGTGTCATCGGTAGCGTTTGAAAATTGCATAAAATTTAAAAAAAAT
Organism: Cinara cedri; assembly: GCA_902439185.1. Classification (NCBI taxonomy): domain Eukaryota; kingdom Metazoa; phylum Arthropoda; class Insecta; order Hemiptera; family Aphididae; genus Cinara; species Cinara cedri. The sequence continues at coordinate 3,932,709 of CABPRJ010002368.1, forward strand.
GAATTACTTCAAACTCGTTAAATATTTCGGTATTTAATAACTTTTTTTTTTTTAAATAAGTTTCATACTTTTATATAATTGTCATAAATTGCCTTCATAATTGTATGGGACCTATATTTATAGCCAACCTTTGGTATATTATACTTTAAATATGGTATTCAAAATTTTCAAATATTTTAAGCGATACATATATACAATATTAAGCATGTATACTGAATTCCTACATTAGTACTTAGAAAACTGTACACACTGAACACACTGAACGCAATACGCTATTCACCGTAATAATTTTATGAAAATAAACCGTGTATATTTTTCTGGTTATAACTTATAACGTTTAGATAGGGACGTTTACGATAATAAAGTATTGACCGTATACCTACGTATTTCTTTATTTACATATTTTTATCGTTTTGTCGTTGTACTCACATTTACTTTGGGTTTATGACTGGTCGTTTGTATTGTCGTCAAATATGTTTACCATCTTTTCCTCTAATTTTTTTCTATCATAGTTTCTATTTAACCGTTTCAGATGAATACTGCCCACGCTGAAAGGGCCAGAGGATTGCGCTGCAGATATATTCCGCAGAATGTTCGTCATCTTCTATTGTTATTTCATACGTTGCCCAAACGCGTAAAACCATGTTACACTTAATCATTATTCATCATAATCCTTGTATACTTATTTATGAATTCTTGTTTCATCTTTAATAATATTTATGTTTATAAAAAAATTACAAAAATACCTAAATAAATACATTTGTAATTTTATATAATTCATAATATGTGCTATATATGTGTAATAATTTTTGTAATGGTTGTTTGTTTTATAATATATATTAGGGTGGCCCTCCGTCAAATAGGTAATTTTTTTTTATAACATTTTTTCAATCTCACCCCCTAAATTGGTTAAAATATGTATATAAATGAAGTATACAAAATTTTATATCGATATATTAAGTTTAACCCGTGCCCCCCCAGCCCTCAAAGTTCAAATATATTGTTCTGTTCAAGTAACCACAGTTTTTTTTAATTGATTGACTGCTATCTCGTTGTTATCATTTCTTACGAAAATAAGTTTCGGACATTATTTATAGTGAATTAAATTTTCTAGAACTTTTGTTCTATTTAGTTTTTTGATTTACGTAATATTTATTAATATAACTGATTATGAAACATGCAAGTTTTTAAAAAGCGTAACAATATTATAAAATATCTAAATTATTGTTATATTTTTATAATTTATTTTGGAAAACTGGTTTTATTTACTATCTAAAATAATCGCATTTTTATGAAATTATTTTATTTTATTATCGTTTAATATTTTAACGATTCGAAACAGTTCTAAAAATAGACTACACTTTAACAGCTACTGTAGAAGCGTTAGGTATACGCGTAAGTGATTTAATTTTAAACCGGACATCTATTAATCAAATACACCAACGTTTACGTAAGGACAGAGCTGATCAACTTCGAAATGAATTCAATTCTTCAGAAGTAGGTCCAGTTNACATTTAAAAATAGAGGTAATAAAAATTGTATTGCACCGAAAACTTGCAATCGCATTGGATAGGTGTAAAATAAGTGATCGCGATGCAGTTCATATATTAACAGCTACTGTAGAAGCGTTAGGTATACGTGTATGCGATTTAATTTTAAACCGGACATCTATTAATCAAATACGCTAGTGTTTACGTAAGGACAGAGCAGACCAACTTCGAAATGAATTCAATTCATCAGAAGGTAGGTCCAGTTATTGTTCATTGGGATGGTAAGCTGCTCCCAGATTTAACAGGAAAAGAGCTTGTTGATCGTTTACCAGTAATTGTTTCTTTTAAAAATTCCGAAAAGTTGTTAAGTGTTCCTAAACTTATATCCGGAACTGGTCAATATCGATAATATACAAACTTTATGTTGCGATACAACGGCTTCGAATACAGGCCGTCTAAAAGGAGTATGTATAATTTTGGAANATCGTTTACCAGTAATTGTTTCTTTTAAAAATTCTGAAAAGTTGTTAAGTGTTCCTAAGCTTATATCCGGAACTGGTCAAAATCAAGCGGAAGCAGTGTTTAAAGCACTTAAAGAATGGGGCCTTATCGATAATATACAAGCTTTATGTTGCGATATAACGGCTTCGAATACAGGTCGTCTAAAAGGAGCATGTATAATTTGGAACAGCTATTAGAACGTGATATTTTATACTTTCCTTGCAGGCCTCACATTTAAGAAATTATACCTAGATCTGCATTTGAAGTAAATTTTGGAGTTACATCTGGTCCAGATATTCAAATTTATAAACGTTTCCAACAATTTTGGCCAAAACTTAATGTTAATAATAATAAGACCGGAATAGAAGATATAATTGTCAGTAAAATATTAAATGATGCAATTAATGTTATATTTTTTTTTTATATGGACCAATTACGCAAAAGTAAATTTTGGAGTTACATCTGGTCCAGATATTCAAATTTTTAAACGTTTCCAACAATTTTGGCCAAAACTTAATGTTAATAATTATAACACCGGAATAGAAGATATAATTGTCAGTGGAATATTAAATGATGTAACTAATGTTATGTTATTTTTTATATGGACCAATTACGCAAATTTTATAACAGAGACGATTACAGAGAATTATTGGAATTAGCTGTGATATTTCTTGGTGGTACCCCTACTCGTGGCATATATTTTCAATGTCATGGTGCAATGCATCATGCTCGTTGGATGTCCAAGGCCATATATTCATTAAAAATATTTATGTTCCGTAAACAATTTAAATTAAAAAATTA